>VWZW01000415.1:996189-1047997 GCA_013397115.1 Edolisoma coerulescens
AAAAGTGGAAAACAGGTATTAGACAAAGTTATTAAACAGAGTTATTAAACAGTTATCAAACAAAGTCCTATTAGGTTGTTAGTCTTGCAGTGCAGAATGTAATTTCCAGACTATATTTTCCTAAATCAAGATTTTCAAGATCAGTAGTATTTTGTGATGTGAATAAACTTTAAGACAAAGGCTATCAACTGTGAGAATAGTGTCTGCGCCACCTGTGACCCTTCCTTTTCTTCCTCACAACAACCTAGATGTTAATACTGTACTTTAAATATACGAGAGTGCTTAAATCACATCAAGCCCTACTCAGGAGAATGTTAAACAAACAGAGAAACAGTTAACCTAACATTTATCAGCACACACACTGGCAGAAACAGAGAGCTTGAATAAATCACAAAGCTGTTTCCATCTCCTCATTATTATTTTTCTTTTAATAAGACAACCTATATGGACAGATGACTGTCTTAAGTGATCAGTAGCAAAAAATTTATAAATTCCAGATTAATAACAGGAATTACATGTTCCAGTAAAACTCCAAAATCTGATCAATTTGGCACTCATTATTTATAAATATTTTATAATATTTATATTTAGTCACTGTGCAAGACAATAGTAGTTAAGCTGTGTCTGTTCCAGACAAAGCTGAAAGAGTTTGGAGCTATTCCATCCTCCAATATTATAGTAATTTTCATCTTTTGAATCTGTCTCAAATGGAATAAAATTGTCCAGTCATGCTGTGCAACAATATTTTCTCAAATGTGCATCAACTCTTTTGGAGACCTGTTAATTTATATTCTACGTATTAAAGTGCTTTTCCAGAGGGAGGAAGTTGGAAAGGGCTGAAAGGGAAGGAAAAGAATCTTGTTCAAATATTTCACAATGCACTCAAAATCTAATTACGTGCCGAATCCCTACAGTTTGGTACATCTTACTCCACCTTTGATCAAGTCACACATGGTCATTCCAAGCTGTCAGGCAGCCTTCATTTCCTCTAAGAACCCATGCAGATCATGTCTGATGGGGCTGCTGCAATAGAGAAATCGCAGATTTTGGGTTGACTGCCACAGTTATAAGTCTCAATTCCTGCTTTTGGAAATAAAGGCTATACAATTTCTAACAAAACACTGTTATGGATTGATATAAAAAAACCCCAACACATAACCAACCAAAAGTATTTTCTGAACATCCTTTAAATCTTTCTAGAAAGGCAGTCCAAACCCTTTTAATAATTTATGTGTTGTTCAAAACTCAAATGAAGTCAAAAATCATGGCAATCCACAATCGTGCCCTTGAGCTGTGTGAAGCTTTCAGGAAGTGGTAACTATTTTGTGGTGTCTTCTGAGTCTATTTTTCAACACTACCTAGAGTTCAGAGCAGCAGGAAACACTTCTACCTTCCTGAAATTAGGCAGGTGTAGATCAAACACTGTACATATATCAGAGCTTTACAGGGGAATTGCTGGTAGGTCACTGATATGCAAAGCTAACCTTTAATTGTCTTCAAAAGTTTAAGGATCATTTAAATTGCAATTCTACAGGGAAAGGAGGATGGAAATATGAAATAAAGAGTCTATGGGCCTGATTCATGAAAAAGTTACAGACCATTTACATAGGAAAGGAATGCATGAAAATCCTTTACAGTGTGCCTATGTGATTTATTAAATTCCTTTTCCGTGTGTAATCGGTTAACTGCACTTGAAAGGTGTAGATTCCAGAGATGAGAGCAAAAGGCTGAAGAAAATGAGGTAGAGCATTGTACCTTGCTCAGGATTTGTGCCCAGCAGACAGACAAAAAGGTAACTGTGGTGAGCATAGAAAACACTTTGGAGATTCAGCAGCCTGTCTTCCTTTAAAGTGCTCATTGACAGTGAGCTCATGAGTGCCCAGAGTTCTCTGTCCTGAAGGAAAAGGACATGCTGCTATACTGGAACTTGAAAAATGATGCTATGTTAGAGTTTGATTGTTTGTCTGTTTGTTTTGATGGTGGTGTTTTTATAGTAATCTCATTATATTAAAATCCTGGGAGTAGCACAATTATAATGTTGAGCTACATAGTCAAAAGAAGATCTATCAAAGCTAAACACTCAGTATGACTGAAAATATTTTCTCCTACTTACTGTTCTTTTTTCAGCATCTTTGTCAGCCATGAAAGCACTTATGTCAGATAGTATCACCAAGGGGTAGAAATTTCCCCTCTTTTTGTGCAAATCTATTACCAATGGCCTATGGAGGACGGACAATCATTTGATAATTTTGCTCTGCCTCACTATTCAAACTGGAACTGTTATCTGTAGGTCCCCAGCACGCTTGTTGACTCTGTCTTACAGGTCAGGGTTCAGGATCAGAGATTAGCCTCGATCAGGAAGGGATAGTTACCATTCACTGATACTTTAAGTGGGAATTTCCTTACTCACATTACAGACAAAATGGTTTAATATCACATTAGATGAAACTTTTTTATCACAAGGCAGGTTTTGAGCAGACAAGTCATTGAAGAACAGGGTAGATATCAGGCCCCATCAAAATGTATGTGAGACTAGAACTTCTTTTAACTACCCATGAGTGAAAAATCGAATGGCTAAGGAAAATTTAGACAGATGGCTAAAGAAAATATAAGAGAGAAAATGAAAGGAGGAATTAGAAATGCAAAAAGTTATTTGATAGATAGATAACAAAGAGAAGGGAGTCTGGAACATTTCTTTATTTGAAAAGAAAACAGGAAGCTTGTTTAGGAAAGCAGGAAGTCACCAGAGAAGGAAAGAGAGCAAAAATTAAAAAATATGCCAACATCTCTTATGCCATTGCTGAACTCTAAAACTGCATGAGCCAGCAAGGCAAGATATTCAGCCAGTCCAGAGAACAGAAACCTGCATTGATCTGTATTACCATGAGCTGTGATGGAGCCCAGATGAATAGGACAAACTGAATGAACTCTGAGTGGCCTGAAGGATATATGGGATGTGCAGGACAATCAAATTGGGATGTGTCATGGCATATGTTAGAGAAATTGAACAAGTATGTTTGAAAAACATGAAAGAGTGAACTGAGCTGTGTGGGTTGAGCTGGCATAGAGGTAGAATGAATTTCTGCACATATCAAACAAATGGTTCGCTTGTTTTTATGATTTAGAAGATGAAAAAGGAGCTTTTTTTACCATTGTTTTGCTTAGCAACAGCAACAAAGACGAGTACTCAGCTGGGACTGTCATTTGCTCAGCTCATTAAAATATTAAGAGAGAACACATCTTAGCAGAGCTCTGAGCCTGCAGAGCTGCCAAAATCAGGTTCCCAATACGCAGGGAAGGAATGCTGAGAATTTTTCTCCTTTTCCTTTTCTCTTTTACCCCTTTTTGTCATCAGTCTTGAAGCAGAGTGCTTCCTGCTGTTAGTTTTCACTAGGTACTTTTCTCATGTCTCAAGTGAAGAGGCCTGGGGCACCATGTTCCAAGGCTTCTTCCACAAATACTACACATTAATGTCCATCCCAGAAGACCTGTTGTAACAGGTTTCTTTTCCTTGAGTCCTCCTGTAGCCAAAGCAATGCAGAAGTTCCCCTGCCTGGCATGACAGCCTGATTTATGTGAGAGGAATAATAGAACCAAAACTGAGAAGATAACTGAAGGATCTGAAGATATTGCGGCTTATTTGATTGTCAGAATACGTTGCTTAAAGTAGGAATTTGAGCAATTTCAAGACATACTGACTGACTTTATAAAATTCTGTTAGTGGTGGGTTGACTCCGGCCCACACAGCTGCTCACTCATTTCTCCCCTTTCCCCAGTGGGATGGCAGAGAGAACAGAAACAACAAAAGTGAGAAAACTCGTGGGTCAAAGCAAAAACAATTTAATACGTGAAGAAAAAAGATGTGATGTCAAGTGATGCAAAGGCAATCACTCACCACCTCCCGCATGCAGACCGATGCCAAATCAGTGGCCACCTTGGAACAATTTCCCCTTCTTTGCCTTTTACCTCAGCTCTGTGCTGAGCATGGCACCATATGGTATTGGACGATCCCTTTGGCCACTTCAGGTCAGTTGTTCCCCGTGTTCCCTCCCAGCTTCCTGCACATGCCCTGCCTACTTGCTGGGGGCAGAGTTGGGAAGAAAAGAAAGCCTTGATGCTGTGCAAGCAGGATTTAGCAGTAGCCAAAACACTGGTGCGTTATCAACTCTATTTCAGCCACAAAGTCAAAAAAGCAGCTATAATTGACTATTCTAACAGATATAAAGAGAGTAACTCTCAATATCTCTCAGACCCAGTACAGTAGCTATGGTGGACCTATGTAGTCATAAATTGTGAATACAACTCTAGAAAACAGGACAAAATGAAAGAGCGAAATACTGATTTTAAAATGTGGCTCTTTTCACTTCACATTGTAGTGCATTCTCTCACACTCAACAGTCATTGCCTGACCCCACCTATAAGGCAAGGAAGAGTAGGGGCTTTGACAAGGTAAAAAAAGTATTCTGCATTTTAATTTTTTCTTTTGTTGCTCCCTTTTAATTTAGTTACCTTGGCTGTTTCTCTTCTTCTTCCCACGACTTCATTTTCTTTTTCTCCCTGGTACATTCCCTTCTTCAAGTTATCCATAACCAGTAAACCAGTAGGTTTCACCACCGCTCTCTTCCAGCTTTAGAGCCAGTGCACTCCTCTCTGCCCTCCAAAGAGGTGAAATGCTCCATTGCTTTGGAGAGCCACAATTTATCTAATCATCTGCTCAGCTCCTAGCTCCATAAATATATGCTTTAAATATCCAGTATCCTAAAAGAAATACAAGGTGTAGCCTCTTAGAAAATACTCCTGATGTCTCAGACCCCTTATTTTCTGTGCTGATGTAAACTATGCTGATTTCTGGCATTCACTTTGGCCCCACTTGACCTAAGTGTATAAGCATACATCTAAACATCTCACTAATATCAGGAAAGCGTATTTTGATAGCAATTTTAAGGTACTGCAGGGAATGAATTCTTACCGTTAAATCAGTATTAAAAAAGGTTAGTCCAATGTCAACACAGTAATTCTCAAGGAAAAGGAGGCTTTCATAAGAAAATAGGAATAAAACTGACAGTTTGATACAAAATAGCTCAGAAACATGAACAAGTGTGGAGTGGTTTTTTTTTTTTTTTTTGGTACTGAGGAGACTGTACCTGAAATAGAAACGACTGAGAGAACAAGCAGAGAAAGAGAAATTATTTGGGGCTTTTTTGTTCCTTGTATAATTAGCCACTGATCCATTTCTGAAAGGGAGCCCAGATGTTGAAATACACTTAAAAAACCATTAAAAAAAAAAAAAGTAAATAGTCTTTCAATACCAACCATGGCTAAAAGTTTTTGGGTTTTTGAGTTTTTCTATGAACACAGCTCTTCTCGTGCTCAACAGTCATTGCCAATTGTTAATCAACAGCACGACAAGCTCCTGCCAATGTGACCTGCATTATCTTACTCTGCGCTCATTGGAGCAATTGATAAACTTTATTGGAATGCTCTTCTTCCCAGCTGAGTTCATAATTTCACAGCTGTAGTGGAGCATATGTCTTCGTCCTTAGAATAAAGGATTAAAATAGCTCATTTCTCCCATTCAGTTGTTATAAGTTATTTTCTGTTGTCCTTCTCAAAGGCTTCTGGGAGAGCTGCTTGACACCAGCAACATGGAGAATCAGGAGGGTAGCTCTGTAAATAAACTATAAAAAAGTAGTTGGGCAAGCACATCTGAGGCAAATAATTTCTCTCATGAACTGGAAAGTAGCAATATAAGGATGAGTAGGGGTTTTGATGTTTAAGGTAGATGACAGGATCAGGTATTTCTTTGGATTCCAGTCCTAACAGTTCACTGACATGTGGCCTGACTTAGAACCAAAAGAGATACAGCAACATGTGTCACTTTTAGAAAATTTTAGCTTACATATCCTGTAACAGCATCACAGATTTTCCCTGATCCCTGGTGTTCCTTAGCACATCTACAGAGCAACAAAAGAAAGATATTTAGGGGAAGGAGAGCCTAAAGACTCTTACAGCTACAGGAAGCTGTGCCTCAGCTGCTTTTATCAGAGGACAGTTCTGAGTTGACGTGTGATGAGATGGAGGTGAAATATCTTCTGTTTTGTATCCATCCTGTACCACCGACTGCTGCTCCACCTCTCTAGAAGTTGGTACCCAATAACAGCAGTGACGCAAAGCGCTCAAGACTGGATGGACAGATGAAAACTTCCATCATGAACCAGAAACTTAATTAGGTCAGCGATCAATGCCAACAGCTAATACTGATTCAAAACCCTTCTGCAGGTTTTATGTGCATTTTAAATGCATTTGGTTATTGTGTAATACAGTGAACTGTATTGCACAATAAGAAAGGAGAGTGCTGTTTCTTCTCTGGGTTGGGTTTTGTGCCAGGTCCAACCTGGCTTGAGTGTTTGATATGAGGAGAGGATTCGTGACTATCTATGACTTTTGAATTGCACTGAGCTGAGAGCAAAGCATCTGAGTCCTTCAGTCGCTCTTGTGCTCTTGGCATGTACCTACACAATATCCTGGGAAATTGATACAGCTGATTTAAAGAATGTAATCTGTGTCTCAATGTGTTTTATGAATAAACCAGGTGTATAATCTCAGTCTTTGGATCTACTAGATGACAAGTCAGCTCTGAGTTAGATAGTGTTCTTTTACCTGCTTTCCATCTGTACAGTGCAGCAACCTTCCTCCTGCAGCTGTGACCAACACAACTGATGATCTGAGAGAGCAGTTCCTGCCAGAGCTGTTAGGACAACCATGTTGGAACAGTCAGAAAGGAGTGGTACAGCAGAGTCATATTGAGGTGGCCACTTGAGGTGGTTGTCTTGCCTTTAACCCTTTTGACCTCCAGAGATGTGCAATGGTCCATGGCTGACAAACGGCAGGAATGTCTGCCAACATAGGATCCTGCTGATGACTCTGGGCCCTGCCTTCCTACTGTTTGTTTGTGGGCTGGGCTTTCAAATTTCAGCTGGGAATTCAGTCTGGAGCTAACACAGACAATGACACAGGTAGGGTAAATGCCAGCCACATTCTCTGGTGTCTGCACTTCTTGGAGCTGTACTTCTCCCACAGGAAGGGAGGCTGTGAAATAAAAACCTGTGATAAGGTTCTGCAGTGCTCTGCCTGTCTGTGCTGCTTTGAATACTCGATTTATCACGCCCAGAGACTCAACCGAAGCCTATTCTGGAATCTCAGTGACCACTAGGACAATCTACTTTTGTTTGCAGAGCTTCTAAGTCCTTCCTCCTGGGAAGGGTCCCCTTCCTAAGTGGGGTGGTTCTAAGAGCACAGCTGAGTGTCCATGTCCAGCCCTGGCCCTTTGTGCAGCGTCACAATGTGCCAGTACAAAAGCATCTCCAGCAGCATGCTTCTTTCAAATGCTTCACAAGTGGCAAGTCAGAAAACATTAGGTTTTGGTGGAAAGAAAACAGCTGTTTATTTTATTTGAATGATGGTGTGGAATTTGATTCAGCAAAGACATGAAGTATGTTGGTAAATTGTGTGTGTAGGTGGGTGTGTTGGTGGGTGTAGGGAGCATATGGAAGAACTACAGCATGAGAAAGCAGCCGACAGAAGGGGTTTGAAAAGTCTATAGCAGAGCAGACTTCTCTTCTCTTCCTGCATTTTAACTCTCCCTTTGGCACCAGTTCATGCTGCAGCCTCATTCTCTCCCTCCTAGTTGATAAATTATACTTGTATCTCTCAGTATTTGCTATGAATGTAATTCTTTTATTTATAGTTCTAGGTCCGAAAGGGAAACACAAGATTGACTAAAATGGACCCTCAAGTTTGCAGAGCAGCAAATGGTACGTGTGTGCGTCTGTGTGTGTGCGTTTGCTGTCCATGACACTTCATACATCCATCAGGAACCATACTTACTACCATTAATTACTAATTGTTATTACTGTGCCCCGTTTCTTCACAACTGCAGAGTGAGAGCCAAGCCCCGGGCCTCGGGGCACCCCGGGCCGGGCCGTGAGGCCGCCATGGCCGCCCTGCACGCCGCGCTCCAGCCCCGGCCCGGCCCTGCGGCGGCCCGCGGGCGGCCCCGTGCTGTTGCGCGGCGGGAGCGGGCGGGGGCAGCATTGCCCGCGAAATGGCGGCGGCTGCCGAGGCGCGGGCGGGAGCGGGTAGGGGATGAGGGAGGGGAAGCAGGAAGATGAAATCCCCTTTTCTGTGCCCCTTCGGAGTCTGCTGAGGGTTGCTCTGCGGCGTGCTCGGACGCGCCTTTACCGCCTTTCTCTTTCGGGGGAGATTGTGAGATTAAAAAATGCGGTCAGCAGCAGCAGCTGGTGTCCGCTGCGGCGATAGGGATGTCTCTGCCTGGGAACAGTGACAAAGGCTTCCAAGCGGGATTTTTAAGTTGTAAAGCGTGTAACCTGAAAGTACTTAGGAAAACCTGTGACCTTACATTGAAACACAGGTCCAGAGTACTGGCTGGTTGGTGCTCCGAAAGTGGGCCAGGGGGTCAGAAGAGCAGGGCAGAGCAGACAGAACAGAGCGGGTGCTTCAGTCGGGGGGGACCAAGGCCGGTCCGACTGCCTGACCACTGCAGGGCTGACCAAAAGTCAAAGCGTGTTCTTGTGGACAATGTCCAAAGTCCTCGCAGACACTGACACACTTGGGGCAACAGCCACCTCTCTCTGCGAAGCCTGTTCTGGTGTTTCACCGCTGAAGAAATCAGTTCCTCTTTGAGTAGCCGTGCAAAGACCCAGATTTTTAGGAGAGGTGTTGGGTGTCAGCATTCAGACTAAGTGGCGTGGCACTCTTGGTGCACCTCCTTTAAAGCCTCACATCACATGGGCAAAAGAGACACGGAATAGTGAGGACTTTTGTAACACCTTTTGCAGCAGATTGACTTTATAGTTTATTTATATAATGTGCTCTGCTAAACTTTGGAAATCTTGGTTCAAGCTACCAGATCATAAAATACTACCTTCCCAAGAAACTTTTTGTCAAAGGTCTTTACATGACTTGGGTGCACAAATTCTACTCAGTCAAAATACAAATTGTGTTCCCAGTCACTTTGGTCATTTTGAAAGATTGTACGTGGGGCTTGGTAAAGGCAACAGATGGTATTTCACTACCGAGTCACATTGTTGAGATGCAGCTGACACCTGAGTACAATGTAAGGCTTACTCTCACCTTGCCTTGGATCTATGAAACTTTACAGTTTGCATTTCTAAATATATCTGATGCCAATAGGACCAGGTGCAAGTTTTAGCATTTTTTTTCTGTGTGTTGTCTCACTTATGATCTTCATCTTAACTTGGATTTCTAAGGTCCTTAGTCATGAATGCAAAAGAAGTGCTCACATGGATCTTTCCTTTTATTGAACACACACTGGACATTATAAGACACTGTCAGGGAGAGAAAGAAGAAAATAAAATCAAAAAAAGAGGAATAGGAACCCAAAGAGGAGGAAAGAAAGGTGAGAAAAGAAACACAGAGGTAACAGAGGAAAAGACCAAAGGCATACAGTGTCTTGTGATAGAAGAGAAAAAGCCATTTTCTCAATCCTCCTGCCCTGTTTGTAGGTCTTAACTCCCCAGCTTCTTTGGAGAAGTAGTATTCTAAAAATCTCGGTAGGATTAAACCCACAGCTTTCTAGTTTTGAGGATACAGGGAAAACCATGACAATGAAGGAGTAGCCCCAAAAGACAAAGTATGCCCATACTGCTCTGTAGTGCAGAGGTGGAAGAATCCAGGCAGAATCTGGACAGTAACCCTGCAGCTGTACAGGAGACAAGCCTGGGCTATGCTCCGGGCTCCTGGGCCAATCTGCACCTGCAATAGCATCCCCACCCATCCTGAAGTCTGCTAAATGGACCAGCAAGCAAGTGAAAAACTCTCAGTGTTGTATTTTAAAAAAAAGTCTCTGTCACAACTCACTCAGGACTCAGAATTACCTCGTGAACCACGAGCATGAAGAGCATTGGTAATGTTCTCCTTTACCATGATGTGTGCCACTTACAGGATACCTCACTGTAGACCTAGCACTGCCTACAAGAGAATCTTCACAACAATCTAATCCATATCCATTACTGTTGTTCTCATTTTATAGGACAGGAGAGATTATAAATATATAACTTGTAACTGTTGCAGAGTTCGATGTCAACATCAGAATGTAAGAGTTCTTGTCTCTGAGGACTCTGCTCACACCTCTGAACTCTGTTTACAGCTGAGAAAGTTCTTTTCTTTTTACTTGAAATAAGGTGTCTCTAAGTATAGAAAAAAAATTATTCTTTAAATAGAATTAGGCATTCCAAGCATTTTAAAAGATGTAAATTGCAACAAGTTCTGCAACAGAAAAATTTCCATGGTTCAATACTTTAGGGTAATTCCAGGGAAAAAAAGAATCTGAACAGAAAATTTGACCTTTTCCATAGAAAAGAAATACTTTGAGCCAGTTNTCAACCCCCCAAACCATTTAAACTGTTTTACTTTCATTCAAATAGAAAATAAAATAAATTTGAAACTCTGACAGTTGTAAAGTGGAATTGAAATCCTTTGGCCAGCTCTTTTTGTGTGTTGAAATCATGTAGCAAAAAACGTAGCCTGATATATGTACATATTAGGGTGGGCACTCAGTGTTTGAAGTACAGTGTATGGAATTGCTCACAGCACATTAAGAATGCTCAGCAATGTGCAGTTTTAGTGTTGCACTTTATGCTGTAAGACACATCGTGCTGTTAGCAATCCTTTTTCTCTCACTAAGCACACATTACTTGAGTTTTCTAGTTGAGCATACACCTAAACGACTTTTTACTTTTTTTTTGAAGAGGGCCATAAATTGTCATCAAAGACAGGGGTCTCAAATCGGCTGTTATTTAAAGACTATCTGCTTGTTCTCAAAATCTTATGTCACCCTTACATCAATATCCTTTATAGAAAAGCAGGAATTCGGGGGATATAAACCTATGAACCCAATTAAAAAAGCATTACATGCGATTTGCGTGTCGAAGGTAGTGTGGGGTTTTTTAAACAAAAATTCTGTCTCGTGGGGGTTTTGTGTAAACTTTCTTAATTTTCTTAGTTTGTTTTCAAAGATGATTGCTTTTCATCCACTTTTTCCAAAAAGAAATAGTGGTAGCTGCCTCCACTTTGCTGTACATGCTGTTTTGCTTCCTTTATGGGGGGTCGATCCACCTGTTCATTAAAAAGGGGAAAACCCAACTTTGGGGAGTGCCTGTCAAGCAGGAAAGTTGCATAGTGATATGACTCTGCCTGTGTGTGTGAGATGTGTAAAATAAAATCCAGAGCTGAAAAACTAATTCACTGTAGGTAGCATAGAAGAAAAATCATGCTGAAGTCCTGAGCTAACTCACATAATGCTTTCAGGAATCAGAAAAATGACACTGTCAAAACACAACATTAGTTTTCAGAAGCCTCCAGGCAAAATTTTATTTATTTAAAGTTAGCTCCTATTTTAATAACAAAAAAGTGGCAGCATATTCTACATCAAAGAAAAAACTTTTCCTAATGTTTCCATTCCTCTTGTGAAGTACTGGAGTTGAAGTAGTGGAGCTGTCTTTCTCTAAATAATTACGTCAGTGGCAGGATCTCAACCTGAGAAAGCTTTTTGTCTGCACTGGGGACTGTAGCATAAAGAGAATCACATTTGGCTTGCCTAATCTGAGCTGCAGTACAAGATACTCAAAACTTCCAGTATTTAAACAGTTTTAAACAAGATCCGTAAGAATGAAGAGTTCTGAATCAACATCTTAATACACTGTAGCACCTTGATCAAGGAGGAGAACAGATGAGAAGCACATTTATGGGCTACAGCTCTCCAGTCAAGACCTATTAACCACATTCCTTGTGGCAGTAGCCAGGAGAAATGTCCCTTAACAGCAGGATAGCGCACAGCTGGTGGCTTCTCTTGCATATTACCCTCATTTCAGGCATCCTCACCTTCAGACCCAGACCTTAGAGTAGTCAAAGCATTTACCATTTTATACCTTGTTGAAGGGATGAGAGATGCATTTTAAAGTTCATTTCTGGATCTCTTTCCTGGCAACTCTATTTATTCCTCTTTGTTCTTCATTCATTAATCTTTTATAGTTAGAACTAGTAGTAGTGAGAAAGCAGTCCAGGGTCCTTTCTTTCAAAGACGTCCCATAAATAAAGAATAAACCCCTTAGGTCCCTAGACCTGTGGTTTGCTTTTTTAACTTGACTTCCCCACCAGTTCCTACTAATACCATTCCTTTGGCAATAACTTCTTGTCTGTGTTTCCTTTCTATTATTTCATATCCTTTAACATCTCCTGCTTTGAACCTTAACAGATCCAGCTCTGGAGCTGTGGTAATTTGGTTCAGTTACAAAAGGCTCTACATTTGCATGTATCTGGGTCTTGCTGCAGAGCGGTTGGGTATGTGTGGGAGTAGGACTGAACTTTGTTGCAACGAGATAACTCTTACATCTGAGAAATGTATTTCTTCCTTCTGGGCCCCTGGTCTTTTATAAGCAACAAAATAAACTAATGTCAAGGCAGCTCCCAGCAAACCCATGGGAATCGGTGAAGGGGAAGCAATGCTTGCATGAGCTTGCACCCCTAATGCAATGGCACAAGTTCTGTCTCAGAAAAATGATGTCTTTCTTGTAAAGTGAGGGTATGGCAATATCATGATGTATGAAGGATGTTATGGTAAGACAGTACTGTCTACAGCTGCCAGTAGCAGGAGTTGCAGAAAGACGGTAGAGACAGAGCTCAGAAGAGAGATTTTTCCCCTCTATCATGGCAAAATCTAAAGTAGAACAAGTCTTCTCATGAGTAACAGAAAGTAGTGACTCTGGCTGCCAGGTGATGGGGCTTTGAGGTTGAAAACTGCTTCTTCTGCCAAAGCAAATAACTCCTACTTGGGGACTGTGGAGAGTGGAGGAGCTCTTCTCCCAGCAGCATAACTCGAGACCTGCCTACACTCACGCTGTGCAGAGGAGGCCCCCAGCATGTGTGTGGCTGTCCCAGTGATGGCCCAAGAAAATTTTATGTGATGGACTTGTAAAGCACTTCAGGATCATCAGGGATGAATCATGCTGTAAAATGTATCATTAATGTTACTAGATGTATTATAGACTTCTGTGATCTGAGACTGCTGCAGGCAGTGTGCTGGGAGAAAAGCTTTCCAGATTGTGCTCATGCAAATTTCTGTCTGTGATCACATTCGTTCTGGTTCCCACTACAACATTACTTTCACACTCGTGTGCTGCTCACTCAGTCTAAACTTTTTGTTATTGCAGGTTGTATGACTACAACATAGCATCCCTTTGCCAACACCTTTACAAGGGTGAGAAAACATACAAATATGGAAATAAAGGCACAAGAAAGCTAATGGATATGCTTAAACTTTCCTAGGAAAGGGGTGGTGTGATCCTAACCTTTGCCTCCTGACTTGAACACGTGCCCTAACAGGTTAGATCAGGGTAGCTGTCAATTTGTTCATGGCATTTAGTTCAGCTTGTCTTTTTGTTGTGAACCATTATTTTATTCTGAACTGGGGATCTTTATAATTCAGAGAAGAATTTCTGAAAGCTGGGAAAAGCAAATGTGAAATCTGACCTATTTTGAGTCCATCCTGTTGTACTGTGGACAGTAAGTCTCATCAACCATGTTAAATCATGCAAACAGTATTTTGAAATGATTTAGGATTGATACAGTCACAAAATAGCCATATAATAGGAGATGGAGGATGAACAGACATATCCAACAAATGTTTTTTAAACATTGCAAGTGAAATGGAGAGCCAAGGCAATGGCAAGGAGACCTAGGGCCAGTGACATATCCTGTGAGAAGAGCCTCAGAACAACCAGACTGTTTGGGAATGTAGGGAAAAAGCAGGCAGTGCTCTAAAAAATGAGAAAAGCAGGAAATCACAGGCAAATCCAAGTCATGAATTAATCCAACAGAAGTAAAATCCAAGAAATTGTGAGCAGTGAATCATCAGTAAAAGGGCACTTGCATGTAACATATGAGTTCAGTTCACAGGTACCCAGTCTGTTTTTTAAAATTAAAATTTAAAGTAGGTCAAAAATATTCAGTGTTCAGATGAAAGTTGAAAAAAAGAAGCTTTCAAGATCTCAAGTCTGTATTTTGAATGTTTGTCTAATACATCAACACAGGCTGGCTTGCCAGAAATATTAAAATACAAGTAAAAAGATCATAAATTAGTAAATTGTCAAGTATTCTTAATATGTATTGTCAATGCCAGACATTTATAATAGTAAACGCCGGTTACTTAAATAATAAGTGCCAGTTAGTACTCAGAGAGCTCAAAGCAGTTTTACTTTAATACATAGAACAAACTAGGTTTGCTTCAGCAAACCCATCCTGAAGGAAATAACAAAGATTTAACTTGAACACATGAAAAGTTTCTGTATTTTAGGATTTCAGTGTTCATTTAGAGACCTAC
Organism: Edolisoma coerulescens; assembly: GCA_013397115.1. Lineage (NCBI taxonomy): Eukaryota > Metazoa > Chordata > Aves > Passeriformes > Campephagidae > Edolisoma > Edolisoma coerulescens. Next base: position 1,010,609 of record VWZW01000415.1, read on the forward strand.
TACACCATGCACTAGAAATCTTTTATTAAACTAATGCATTCATTTATTTGAAATAAAATTTTTATTCAGTCACTGTATTTTGATAGACTCTGCACATAGACAGGAGATAATGGATTGAACAGGATGTTCTTGAAGGAGAAGAGCTGCTTCTGATTACCTTTCCAATTCTCAGGAGACATCTTGCTTCCAGTGCTCATCAGACTTCTGAAGGCTAAGAGGAAAGATGCACCCATGCTATCTGGTGTAACAAATCAGCTCCTGAATTACCTAACTGTAAAACTCATGGGTAAAAAAATTAAATAATCTCTGCTTAAAATATCTCAATGTCATTTCAAAATCTATTTAGGAAGATCAGCTCTGGTGCCTTTATAGCAGCTTAGCCATGTGCATTGTAAAGGCTCACTGGTAGTGTTGCCATCACTGGGTTTTGAAATGAGTACAGCACAAAGTTACTAAATCAGTTTTGGTCTTACAGCCATTTGGTCATACTTTCAAGCAATTAAAGAAATTGATATACAGAGACTTTTAAAAGGAGGCAGGAGACAAAATTTTATGGACACAGAGAACTATAGCAAGACATAGAGTACTTTTTGAAAAAAAAAAGCAGAGAAGATGTGCAAGACATATTCTAACACTTGTTAAGCAGAAAAACGAAAAATTAAAACCTTGGGTTACATTTTTAAAGACATTTTTCCACCCATTATATAGCCCTTCTGTGTTCTGAGTGCTGGAATCAGCCAACTTTTTGTGTCATAAGCATACAAACATTTTCCTGCAGGCTTAGTAAAAATCAAGAGAAACAGAAGAATTTGTGTGGATACAAAACCAGTGTCTTAGCACATATGGGAATTTATAGTCTCAAGATTAAAACTTGCTGGGGTAATCACTCCACCAAGCTTGCTGGGAAAAAAATCCCCACAACAAAAAACCACAGCAAAACCCCCCTGCATCTATAAATTTTGAGTATTGATGTCTTTCTCTCTTTTCACTAAACCATGTGTATGTATGTGTATGTGTGTATGTCTGTACCCATCTCGCCACCTCACGTCTTCAGCTACCACCTTGTTACAAAGAAAGTGAAAAAGAGCTCTGCTGAAACATCTTATTCAGAGTAGGACCCAGTAATTCTGATGAAAGTACAGCAGCATAGGGCAGATAAAATGGTGCTATTTCTCTCTATTGTAAAAGTCTTAGGCTTATCTATGACACAACACTATACTCGCCTACCTTGCATATCAATGTTGCACAAATAGCCTTGTTCATACTTAAAACAGCGTGGACTGAGCTTATAGTTCTAGTCACTCACACCACTCAGAAACTGTTTTAAGCCTCTCTAAGAGAAAAAGTCAGCAAACTGTTCTTTTTTATGTATTCACAATTTATACCTGTTGAAGTTCTATTTCTCTCTCTCAGAAAAGGAAACTGTTTGCTTTCATTTTTTCATTTGAGAGAAAAATAAAAGATCACACTGTTTTTCAGACCAGTGTATTCTGTTACCATTTCTCAGTGCAGCTCTACTGGGAAAAAAAGCAGGCTAGTTTGTCACGAATCTTGTAGGAAGACTTGCAGGAAAAGCTGGTTTCTTTAGGAGCAAATATCCTGCCACCTTAAAATATCCAGTACAGTACAAAAGCTAAGATCAATGTGTTTCAGTATCTTTTTTAAACTCACGCTGAAAAAAATGACTGCTACAGGAGACACAGTGAAACTTATGTCATCTCTTTGGTTTCCATATGCATCAATGAAAAAATAAGCTTCATCCTTATCTCTCTGAAAGTAAATCTTGTCCTCTTACTGTCCATTGTGTTTCTGGCCCATGGGCACTCCACACTGAGAGAAATAAAATACTGGTATTTCCAGGGAGAAGTGAGAAAATGATTTAGCCTTCTAAAAGAGTAGAATTCAAATAAACCAGGCACATCCAGGTATTAACAAGTCCTTTTCTGATCGTGGGAAAGAGCAAGGATCAAATATGTGTAAGTCTAACCTAAAAATGATCCTGAATACTAATCAACTAATGTATTGTTAACAGATTCATCCCTTTTTCCTTAAGAAATTTAATACAACCATTTATTTGTACACTACTTGTACACTCTTTGCCTTGTCCCTTTAAAAAATATTTAAAGATCTGTGAAAAAAGTAATTCTTACTAAGGAAGATGGCAGCTCTGGTATATTATTGGAAGCAATAGTGAGGAACAATAACATTTACAGTGTCTAATTTCAAATATTGATCAGCATAGTATGCTGGGCATGCCAAAGTTCTAACAGAGGAAGATCCTCTTATCTTTAGTCTCTTGTTTTGTATCAGGTGCTGCCAAGTGCATTTCTGAGAGCAGGTAAGAAAAACTAAACTGGAGTCCTAGGTCCTCCTCTTAGTCACCTCAATGTGAACGTCCTGCCATGCAGTTGACTTCTGTGCAGGTATCTCACATACATGCCAGTGGAAGAGAAGGATAACTGGAGTGCTGGTCTCCTAGCTCCAGTGCTCACACTCTGGAAGGTAAGGAGTGAGAATAAACAGATGTAGAATATAGGCAAGGCAAAGGTGTGATATTAGTTCTTGAAGGTTTAATTTCTAGCCTTTGTCCAAAAGTAAGATTTTTCTGCAGTGTGTTACTGCTTCAAGCAAAGTCCAAAAGGCTTTATTTTCTATACTGACCTTATGTAATGAGTAAAATATCAGTGGCAGTGAAATTGACAGGAGCTTCACCTGTGTGTCTGAGTCTGTTTTTAGTGAAAGCAGTGGTAAAACGCCTGTTGATTTTCTGGAGAAAGCTGAAGCCCTGGGTCTATGGTAGCTCTGAATACTGGTAGCTGGTAGCTACCTGAATGTTGGTAGCTCTTTAATAAGAACTGTCTACCAGCTGTAAAACACAAAAACACTCCTGGGTTAGAAAGCAGGGTGGCAAATCCTACTGTCTGGCCATCGTTTCCATTATTTGTTTCAGTAAAATGTGCATGCTAAATACTACTCTAAATAATTCTTTCCCAATGCTAGAAAATGGTTAAAATCTGGCCACAAATAAAGTTTTCATGAGTTGGCCTGAAGTGAGTAAATTCAACATAGAATTGAAAGGAATCCAATCCTTAAAACAGTGTTGGAGGTAATATTCTAGTTTCACCTCCATCCAAATGATCTAAAGTTATAATCGGTGTATTGTAACCAGGCCTAAATATATCAAACAAAGAATCAATGTGATCACACCAGCTGCATCTCCCAAAAGTCACCTGCTATAACCTGCAGGCATCTAAAAGTAAGTCAGAAAAAGGTGCAATGTTTTTAAAAGAAACCTTTATTCTTCATACAAACCTGACTCTGTCACATATCATGAGGCATCATTAACAAGCTAATATGACTTTGCTTAAATCAAACAATATTTCTTCATGAAAGTATCCAACAGAGTTAGTATCGACCCTTTTCTTTGTTCTCTCCTGAATGGAATGTATGTGTGTTTTGATATCAACTCATCTCCTTTAAACTGCTAGCTTAGCCAGCATGTTATATGAATAACATCTTTGCCAGGTAAATCCACCACAGGTACTAAAATCAGAGCTGGGGTCTTCTCTTCCAAATATTTTTCAAGGTATTCTTGCAGTCCTAAAATAGAAACAAAACAATTAATGAATCCTCTTTGTCTTATTGTGTACTATCTCTTACAAATGATTGCTAAATACTTTTCTGAAAATTATTGTGGAGTAGAAATTATCAAAAGAAAGTGAAATGCAACTCTTAAGTTTTCACTTTACATAGAAGGAAAATCTCCCACCTCCTTTTTGACTAATTTGAGATTAACTTGAGATGTCACCTAAGGCCAGAATTCAGCAAAACAGTTAAATGTATATTTCTCAACCTCAAGTGAGCGAGTGGTCTGTTGATCACAGATACAGAGAGCTGAACTAGAGCAGGTAGTAAAAATAACAAAAGGCCAGTTGAAAGTCAGTTCTTTGTCATTTTTGATATTTGGATGATCAGCACATAGTTGTCTGTAAATGAAACTCTTCTCTCAAGTCCTATTGTGGTGCATGGGCCATTTTAAAAAACGTTATGAACTTGATTTCAATTTGTAATCAATGGATGAATGCCATCTTGAAGACATAATGGAGGAAGTCCAGGAATGGCAACATATATGACTGAATATCTGGAGTTACAGTAAGATTGAAACTGCTAAAAATACAGAATCTGGCTACAAGAAGCTCTAAAGGGACTGGTATGTGTGGCAGAAGCTTGCAAATTTAAAAGTCCATTATGGGAACAGAATTAATAATTGAGAAGATCTAGTTAGAATACAGAAGAAAAGTAAAGAATGGAAAATTTAAACTTGGCATCAAGACATTTTTGGTCGTGCTCAGCCTCAGTGAACATGCGGAAATCAAGCCACAAAGAACCCTAAAGAAAACTACCGAAAACCCGCTGAATGACCCAGAAAAGACAGTTTCTTAATGATAAGGTATAGCCTGCATAGGTTCTTGTTTCAATAACTTATTTCTGTCAGCAGCTTCTGGGATTATGGCAATTCTTTATAACACTAAGCAATCTTGGCTAGAAAGGGTGTAAAGAGGGCAGAACTTGCAGACTGTCAGAGCTTTTTTTTTTTGGCGTCACTGTCTGTGAAACTGCGAATAGGCAGTTCAGTCGAAGTGTTACCTCATCCAGGATAAAACAGGAATTTTGCAATTGTATTCACTGAAGCCAAAACTCCTCTCTTTTTATCTGGCAGCAGCAGCATAAATTAATGTAATAATAGCAATGCTGCCTACAAAATATTGCAAAGACAGTGCCAGTCTTCTGAAATTCTGCTGGCTTCCTTTTGTATTAGCATCATTGACATTGGACTTGGAGACAGACAAGGGTGAGCCAAAGATCAACAGTCACCTCAAAGGTCAAAGGACTTCTTCATCTGGTGTGTAAAAAGGAACTCATTCTCTGTATTACAGATATTAAGCAGTCACCCCTAATTAACTATCAACTAGCATTTTCCTTCTAAAATTTGACTTCAGAAAACTTTACAGCTATCCTGACTCAGAAGGCATTAAGTGGAAGGGGTAAAGCCAAGCCACCTCAAAATCACTGATTCCATCCTATTAAAATTATATTTCCTTTTTTTCATCCACTAAAATTGTGAAAATAAAATTTTAGACTTCAATGTTTTTTCACAGGCTTAAAAGCTGCAAATCAACGCTAAAAGCTACCAGAACAAGTCCAGGTATTCCTTTTAAAGGGAGAATTTGAAAGTGGGGCTGTCTGGAAATAGAACTCCATTCTTTTGTGGGTTTGAGGTGGCCAAAATAGCCATAGATATTTACATTTGAACATGCCCTAGTGGACTTGCTTGCCAACCAGGAAAAGCTACTTTTCCTAAAGCCCAGTGCCTTTTCTATTGACAGTGCCTACATGCATAAATGAAATGTGAATAAAAATATGGGACATATGCCTCTAAATATTTTACTTAAAAATCAATTAGTTTGATATGAAAGCAGTGCAACTTAGACGTGTATCTTTAAACACTTAAAAATTGTGGATAAAAGTCTGTTCATGCAAACTTCCCCTGAAAAGCAGTGACTAGGTCTTCTAAAAGAGTAAAACTGTATTCTGAGGTCTCACAGAAGACAATGCACAATTAGTAAATCTGTGGCAACCTGTGCAATTACAGCAAAATAAAAAATTCGACAGCTATGTTACTCTAAATCTTCCAATATTAATTGTATATTTTTAATGATGGGAAATTAATAAAGACACTGTATTTTTTTCACTCATTCAAAATATGCTTTTAGATAAATAAGAGCCTCAGCCATGAGTGTTTTCTGAGTCTCTAACTCTTCATTTAAATTCAAAGATTTCAGAAATGTCCTTCCTTTATATCACACATGGAAATGCTTGCTCAGTTGTGTGCCATACTTATAAAACTTGATTAAAGCAAAACCAAGTAAAGGAGAGAGGGTTACAGTGAGTGTGTTTACAGGAGCTTTAATAGGAGCTATAGATGACTGATGCCAGTCTTAAAGTTATTTAAACTGCCCTGATACAGAATGTTTAAGTATAAGCAAAACGAGCTGATTATCAAGCAGCAAACAAGTGGCATGCATTGTGGATGTTTTCATATCCTGTGATAGTCCACATTAATTATGCTAGACATGTTGCAGCACACTTGCAGTTTTATGGAGACCAGCCAGGGACTGAGGTAAGAGAAGTCAAGAGGGAAACATCAGGGAAATATCTCAAAGAAATAAAGGGGAAGGAAGCTGGCACAGCTGACAGCCCAGCTGAGGTGCCTTTACACCAATGCATGCAGCATGGTGTAGACAGGAAGAGTTGGAAGACACCATTGCTTCTGGAAATCTGTGTCCTTGTTGCCATTACAACACAGCTCAAGGTGGCTCCATGAGAATCTCATGAGGTTTAACAAACCAAGCGCTGGTGCTGCACCAGGGTTGGGACAACCCCTGGTATCAACACGGGCTGGGGATGAACAGATGGAGAGCAGCCCTGCCCAGAAGGACTTGGGGGTGCTGCTGGGTGAGAGGCTGGACATGACCCAGCCAGGGGCACTCCCAGCCCAGAGAGCCAAGTGTGTCCTGGGCTGCATCCAAAGCAGCGTGGCCAGCAGGGAGAGGGAGGGGATTCTGCCCCTCTGCTGTGCTCNACCCCACCTGCAGTGCTGCGTCCAGCTCTGGGGTCCCAGCAGAGGAAAGACATGGACCTGCTGAAGTGAGTGCAGAGGAGGGTCATCAAGATGATCATAGGGATGGAGAACCTCTGCTACAAGGAAAGGCTGAGAAAATTGGGTTTGTTCAGCCTGAAAAAGAGAAGGCTTCAGGGTGACCTAATTGTGGCCTTCCAGTACCTAAAGGGACCCTACCAGAAAGATGGAGAGGGACTTTTTACAAGGGCATGTAGTGATAGGACAAGGAGCAATGGCTTCAAATTGAAGAAGAGTAGGTTTAGGTTAGACATTAGAAAGAAGTTCTTTACTGTGAGCGTGGTGAGGCACTGGAACTGGTTGCCCAGAGAAGTGGTGGATGCCCTATCCCTGGAAGTGTTCCTGGCCAGGCTGGATGGAGCTCAGGGCAATCTGGTATAGTGAAATGTGTCCCTGCCCAATCTGGGGGGTTTGGAACTGGATGCTCTTTAAGGTCCCTTCCAACCAAAGCCATCCTATGATTCTATCATTATAAGTACATGAAATTTGCTCAAAACAGGTGAACTTCATCCTGCAAGATGGATCCCCCTGCTCCCAAATGATCCACAGAAGTTCAGGGAGCAGGTTCCACATGAAGTGTTTCCCTGCACTGCTATGCTTTTTTTATTTTTTCTACCTGGGTACAGCTGAGGAATGTGGACATAACTAAAACTTAAAATGAACAAAATTTATTTAATGTCTTCTGGCATTACCATCTATTTCTGCTATTCCTTTGTAAAGACAGGATACTGAAATCAATAATTTGATGATCTCTTATGCTGACTTAGCAGCCCTTCCATATAACGTGGCACAAACTAAGACAGTAAGCTATTGTTTTTAAAGGTGCTTTTCATCCTAGGTAGAAAAATGTCCTGAGGGCTCCTAAAGGGTCATTCCAAATGATTAGGAGGGTGATTTTTACATCTTTGCTGTCATTGGCCTCAGCAGGATTTAGGCAGTACCAGGTGAGGCCACAGAATCCACTTATATTTTCAAAATCAGGTTCCTGTTATTGCTGCCATACTCTTGGTTCACTGTATATCTGCAGGGGAGTAGTAATCTAATAGGTCATATGAAAAAGGAAAATGGTAGCAAAAAGGAAGATCACATTTAGCCCAGTACATAAAAAATCACTTTCATATTACAACTACTATCTTTCCTTCACTTTTTAACCAAAAGATATTGTTACATTGCTTAGAGCAGGTTTTTAAATCCCTGAGCTAATAAAGCTCCATTGCTTCTGCAGCAGAGATCTGACATGCAGCATGTACTTTGAAAAGGTGCTTCACAGGGGATCAAGTTCCTAACAGTTGACTAAGAGTTCCAGTCCCAAAAGATCTGCCCCTGGTGTGCAGAACACTTAACCCTTCGACCAGTACCAACATGACTATTCACAAATTATTGATGTCCCTAAATCCCTGGCAGATTGCAGACAGTTCTTGTCTCCCTTGAAGCCAAAGCATATGGTCACTAATGAGATGGATTAAAAATACATATACACATTCAGGGCTTTGTCACATGAATGTAAAGCCACAGAAATGTTAGAAGGTGATTGAACTGGACTGAACACTGTTAAATACATGATTAGCTTGTTATGGATCATTTCCATTGATCTATATACAGTTTCACAGCATAGTTTAATTAAAGCTGTCTTGAACAAGCCTCTGCCTTAAATGATCGGGCAGTGCAATGAAAAGGTGAAACACAAGGAACTGGAGACGCGCCTCCCTTTCTTAAACATCCAGCTGATTGTCTCTGTGGTGTACAACACCACATTTGGCAAAATATGATTTTGTACTGTTTTTTTTTGCTGCAGCTGTGAAGATTTTAAATGTCAATATGGATATTTTTTGAAGTCCGATACTTGGCTTTTCATATGGTGTCTTATGTTTTTTGTTGCTGTTCTTGATGACATTATTTCACGTTGGTCATTGTACTTTTAAGGGACTGGTTTTCCAAAACTAATGTAAGCTCCTTCATGGAATACTGATGATGCACTTCAGTCACTCTGGCCTAGGATATTTATCCTCATACAAGTTAAGCAGCTGCTTTGAATTGCAGGGGAAGTCTGCTATAGCCATGATCTATGAGACAAATGACCAGTAGGAGTTTGGATAAGGCTGTGAAACCACTTTAAACCTGTGATTTCCTAAGCCAGTCTTTGGAACTGTGACTATAAAACAACTTGCGTTCTTTGCTACATAACTTGCAAAACATAATCTGTGTGGTTGAGATTTTCTCTCCCTTCTTTCAATGTCAACAATTGATGAATGAGCTTTCCTGGTGAATGGTAAATACACAGTAACATTTGTTAACAGAAGAAGTAACTGGTATAATTTAGACTTAAAAAAACCCCCCAAATTTACTATTTCAGGCCTATTTGTAAGTGTACATACCCCAAAATTAAAAAAAAAAAACAACAAAGAAATTACAGAGGGAATTGTAGTTGTGTTTGGAACTGAAGTCATATGCCTGGTCAGTTGCCAAAGCAGCCAGATCTGCACGTCTGTATTTGCAAATAATTCTTTCATAAAAACTTATCTCCAGGAATTCTTCACGTTACATTTTGGGTTGTTTTTCAATTTATGGACCCATCTATACTTACAGACTTCTTTCTTCTCACACTAAACTAGTTTTAGTTGTAACAGTGAAAACATCTTTTTCAAGTAACCACATACCAGATGAAAATACAGCCTGTACTGAAAGCACTAAGGCCAATGTTAGCCATCCTCTTTCAGCTTGTTCCTAATACCGGATACCATTTTAGATGACTGCAACCTCTTCTGTGAAAGATATGGTTATTAGGATCCAGACTGATAGGACTCTGTCACTTTGGACATAGAAACAGGGCAACACTTAACCCAGCAGAGCATTCACCAAGAGAAATCATGGAATCATAAAATAGTTTGAGTTAGAAGGGATCTTTATAGCTCATTTAGTCCATATCCCCTGCAATAAACAGAGCCATCTTCAACCAGACCAGGTGGTTCAGAGCCCCATTCAACCTGACCTTTAAAGTATCCAGGGATGAGGCACCAATCACCTCTCTGGTCAACCTGTTCCAGTGTCTCACTGCCCTCCTCGTAAAAAACTTTTTCCTCATATCTAGTCTGAATCTGTCCTCTTTTAGCTGAAAACCATTACCCCTTGGATAAGGGGTACAGTATCACTACAAGCTCTATTGAAAAGTCTCTCCCATCTTTCTAATAAGCTCCCTGTACCTACTGAAAGGCCAATAAACAGTCTCCCAAGAACCTTCTCCAAGAAGGTAAATAACCCCAACTATCTCAGTCTCTCCTCACTGGAGAGAGATGTTCCACTCCTCTGACCATTTTTGTGGCCCTCCTATGGACCTGCTTCAACAGGTCCATGTCTTTTTTGTGCCAAGAGAAAAATCTGCTATAAAGAGAAGACTAGTGCTCTGTTACATTTTACTGCTAGTCCTGTTTGTGCAGTGGACTTCTTGTCCCTTTGGAATCTATCCCAAACCTAAAAGTTCTAGCAATGTTTTTAAGCAGGCTACAGTGAAAACATTGTGAAAGTTGCTCTAGGCTTGATGGGTACCCACAGGAGTTGTAGCAACTCTTCCTACAGCTGAGCACATGAAAGGAAATGAGGAAAATGAGCTGTGTTACCCTGCATCCATACTGATAACTCCTGCTCTCAGATTTAGTGAGGGGAAGTTGCGAGTGCAAAAAGCAGCAGTCATGGACCTTACTGTTCATGTGAGATACAAGAAAAATGAGTGATTGGCTTGTCTTAATCCACACTAGTAAGTCAGTCAGGATGCCTGAACTCTGCACCACCAGCAGCAAGAGGAGAGGGACAGCTGGCATAAAATGACCAACTCTGAAGGAATCCAGATGCTGCCTCTTCCTCTCCCAGCCTCACAATCCTCTCTGCTGTTCCTCTGTTTCAACAGGAGGGTGTGGGAAAGAAAAAGGGCTCACTCATAATCAGGGAGGGCATTAACATTTACAGGAACCTCACTTTTCTAGAGCTGAGTCACTTGGCTGAGTAACTGTACAGGTCTTTTTAGACTGAAGCTCATGCATTTTTTTAGCATCTGAAAGAAAATTAGTAGAAAAACAGTTATTTTTAGTATCGGTTTGATTGTGGGCCTGTCAGCTTTGGTGATGCATCTCTTTTATCAAGCTGCCACAGTACCTTGTTTTGTTTTCAGAGCAAAGTTTGATTAAAGACCAATTTCAGAAAAGTTACTCACTGTGGGTGTTAATTAGTGCTTCCTGGCCTCTGCAGGGTTTATCTTATGATCCGTTTACTTACTAAACCCTGTAATTCAATTTACATGAAGATGGGAATGAACCAACCCCTTTCTATTCTCCTGAAGGCTTCTGTTTAACTTAGTCCTGAAAGAACCTCTCTCCTATCATTCCCTAATAAGGAATTCTAGTCTCTAGCCTTTTAAAATCAAAATTAAAGCAATACTTCACATCTATAAAGACTTTTCAACTAATGAACTGAGAAAGAACTTCAGAGGGGGGTAGGTAAGCTTTAGGAAGCCTTTGCTTCCAAATAGTGTTTTCAGTGGTGCCCATGTATACTGTGCATCTTAGGAAAAACTGGTAAACATCTTTTCCTCTGCATCTTTCCGGGAGTGGAGCATTGTCATTCCGTATGAGAAGGTCCTGGTGTTGCCCTCCTCCTCTCTCATTAGCAGACAAGAAAAGCCTTTTGTCTTTCTGAAAGCAAAAGACCGGCTACTAGGTCAAAAATATTAAAAAAGGGGGTTGATGACAAAAGACTTAATAGCACTGGCAGGTAAAAAATAGCAGATGGAAGTGAAATTTATAACATAAGTAAAATAGGAACTACTGAATAAAATGAATGAAAAGAAAATGCCATTGGGGTACTATAAAAGTACAAGCAGACAAAAAAAAAAAAAAAAAAAAAAGAAACAGTCCAAAAGAAAACCTGACTCAGCTACACTGAGTATTTGAAACTAGGTTGAATAAAACATGAAACCAGTACCAAAGAGACCAAACCTGTGAAAGAGAACATGACCTAAAATGGTCTTTTTTTTAGAGTAGACAGCCTGCACAGGAAAACTTAGGCTGGTTGAGGCAACATATTCAAGCAGAGTTCATGGACACTACCATCTTAAAACATCCTCTTCCAAGTATACATTCTCTCGTGAACTTTCTGCCAAATTTTGAAACCTAAACTTCATCTTAGGTGTAGTACGGACTTAGGCTGGCAGGTATGCTTCCTAAAGTTGTACAGTGTGACAGATACACCAGAAATGCTGAGAAGGAAAACAAATAAGGCAATGATAATCATAAAATATACAAATATTTACAACAATTAAAATTTCAGACCCAAATGCCATCCCTAAAACAGCTGTAAGCCACCCACCTCTCTCTGGATATACAGAAATTACCTTCCAAAGTGCACACAGTACCAGTCCAATTAGGTATTTTATCATGCACATCAATGGCAAGTAGCAGAAATAAATGTGACTCTTTTAAAGATAAGCAATTGTTGCTGAGCTCCTCTGTGTATTAGGGCTGTTTCTCAGTAGAAAGAATTAAGATTTGGCTTCCATAATAATTCTTTCAAGCTGCTGGCTCCAGCTTAGAAAATAGCAGAACATGAAAACTCATCACTGTGTGTTTTCCAATGTTCTGTTTTTAGTCATGTCCTATATACAGATTGAGAATCGGCCTATACAAGGTTATAAATGTGCACTTTTGTTTAAAATGTCATTAGCCTTCTGCACTAAATAAAGAAACACTTAAGCATGCCCTTCCAATACTCACAGTGAGGTCTAAATATAATTTCAAAGAGAACGGATGACTGAACTTTCCAAGTACAATCACTCAGAGAAGAACTTGTGCTTTTTCTAAAACCATGACAGAGTGCAAAGATCACGAGCCTGTTTTCCCTGTGTACTATCCTTCAACCCTGTAACGATCCAATCTCTTTATGGGGTGGATGGCTATTGAATTTGTATGCCAGCTGTGTCCAGAATCTCTGGGGAGGATGGGCTGTAATGACACCAAGTCGGGATGAGTTATGAATGGAGTTAGATTATTACAAACATAGGAAGTAGTAAGGACCCATTTTTCAGGAGGCATTCAAGAATGCACTTCACAGTATGTGTGTGTACTTGTTCACTCATATAGTCTCACCTGAATGTGCCTATATGGGCAGATAGAACCACAGCATTCACTAGAGGCTCACACACATGTTTTTGTTGTACTCTAAATTAGATAAACATGTACTTTTTTTTTTTTTCCCCAGGTTAGTTGAAAACTTGGTGTGAAAATGATCAACTGCAACAGCACCTGTGCAGTAATTATGGAATTGGTTTTTCACCCTTAGGTCACATTACAGCTACTGACTCTTGGCCCATAGTCCAGGAGCATGAGGTGGGCAGATTTGCAAGCTGTAGGACAGTTGGTTGCTGTGCCCTCCAGGTAGGGTTGGGGACACTGGTGGGGCAGCATGTGTGGGAAGCCCGGCTGTGCCTGCTGGTAATGCAAGAACTTTTATCTCTAGGGCCTGTCAATCTGGCACCTTTCACAAGTGTTAAATTTGCTTAAGTATATTTTTTAAGAAGCTGTCATGAGACATACTGAAGCAAATATGTCCTTCGGTGGTTACACATGGACTAAGTTGTAACAATGTTTGTTAAGTGCTTTGACATCCCCAAGTGATATGTTTGGTACAGCTTCCACATTTGTTCGTTTATTCAAGTCTGCTAAATAGTCTTCAAAGCCAGTGGGTTAAAGAAATACCTGACTGGACACAATGCATCCAAAAGGCCGGACCACAAAGAGATGTTCATGCAACTAGAGGACACCGCATACATCTGCTGGTAGGAGAATTTAGGCTACAAATAATAGAAAAGCTTTCTAAAAGAACTTGTGGTAAGCATCTTTTGACTGGGAACACAGAAGATCATATGATCCTTGATTTATGTTAAGTTAAGCGGTGATCATTTAAAGAAATACTGATGGAATAGTTGTTTTCAGTTTCTAGGCCAGATTCTCAACAACTATAAATGGTAGCTATGCTAATTTACACCTGATAAGGAGCTTGCATGGTAGATTACATTATTTATATATAGTATCATGTGCAAACTAATGAGGTTATTTCTAATGTTTACCATTGTAAAGAACTCTGAAACTTTAAATCAATCTCCTGCACTAATGTAAACAGTATATTCTAACAGAAACAGACAAACGTGCACCGAACATGTTAAATACATTATTAGGTCGATGAAGATCATTCATATTGATCCAGGTCTGGCTTCACAGCAGTTTAATCAAAGCTGCCTGGAAGATGTAACAGTGGTCATGGCATTCACTGCCTTCTCTGCTGAGTGAGTCAACAAATGACTAAAATTTCATTACTACTGCAACTGACAACTTACACAAAATTAGCCAGAGCAGGCTAAAAAGAAGGATAGACCAATATTTAGAGGGGAAACAATACCCAGTTTCGGTTTTAATGGGGAAATTGTGCTGCCAGAGGTTGCTGATGATCCACCCAGAAATTTGTGGGCTCTTGATAGCCACACTACTTGCTTCCCCTGGATCTGGCAGATTTACATTAATTGGATTTTTATCCTGTATGGCAGTGACCCAAGATATCAGTACCCTCTTACTCCCTACAGCCAAGGAACAAAAAGAGAGAGATTAAAGTCTTTTGTTCCTTCTCATGGCCTCTAAGGATGACAAATAAATCTCAGTGCTAGTGCTTCCTGTGTAATGTGAGCTCATAGTTTGTTACGGAATTGGGAACAGGAGGCTTGGGAGAGTCATCCAGCTGTGTCAAACAACAGCAAAATGGAAGGAAAAGGCTCTGTAACTTGGCCACATAGTGATCTGAGCTGCAAGTCATTTTTGCTCTAACTTGAAGTTATTAATAGCATAATTTACAAAAGCCTTCAGCAAGACTTATATGTCATTTTATCAGGCACTAAATAAACACTAAATAACAAACTCTACCACCAAGAGTTTACCATTGGCACAAAACCCGGAGAGTTGAAAAAGGAACGTTGGACAGGCAGGAAACTGGGCCATAGAAAACAGTGGAAGAATTACATGATTTGTTAAGGTAATTTGTAGGAAAGCCAACAACTGACCCCGAATTATGACCCAGCACATACCCCTTCTCTTGAGAGCATACCACAGTGAGGACACTTCCAAACAATAATACAGTGGCAAAGAACTGAATCAGCCTTTTGCTTGGGCTGCTCTTGGATCTCTGGAAATTAAAATCACAGTCCCAGAAGAGCAGTGCTGCACACTTTCCACCTGCTCTGTTAAACAGCTTCACTGCTTGGAGGCCTCTGCTCTTCTCCCGCCATCAATAGGTGGAGTTGTTTACAGGTCATTTGAAAGTTACCTGTGGACTTTATGACTAAATAGTCTATTATATCTGTCATAAGCCTATACATCTAACTGTACTATGATTTCTTATTAAACATTGCTATATATTTTATAGCACAGTGTATCACAAAAGTCTGCAATAAAGTTAAATTACCACACAATATATATATTTTTTAAAAAGAAGAATGTTTCTTCACCAAAATACATGGTCTCAGACATCTGTTTAAAAAAAAAACCAAAAACTTTTGTAGAATGCCTTTTGGGATAGCACAAACTGCAGTGCTTTCTGTAACTCTTACATTTTGTGTTGACAGGTAAAGTACACAGCATAACCCAGCAGTAAATGGAAAAGCTCCCAGATCTGGGCTGTTGCTTAGAGGTTTCAGGTTCACCCAGATGGATCAGCCCCTAGATCCTTCAGGTGGGCCAGGACCTACAGGTGACCAGTCAGTCAGCAGCACTGACAACTCCTCTGCTGGATCACTGGTTCTTTTGACAGGAGTTTCTGCTTCTGGAGCCTTAAGCTACATCTCCATTAAGAACTAAGTTAGCTCAAAGAGATACTGGATTAATGAAATTGAAAATGCTCAGAAGAAAAATGTATGTGATGCTTTAAGGACTTTTAAGAAACATGAAGTGCAAGTGATGGAAGGGTGACCTTTATCTTTTCCACCAACAGAAGCCCAACCTATCAGGCACACTGAAAACATAACTTACCCTTGTGCTTTGTTCTGTTTAAAGATGTGATCTTTAAACAGTATCAGATGTGGTTTTAACAATTTTGCAGTACAGGTAGAGAGAAATAAATTGTTCAGTAAGTTTTAAAGTAAAGCTAAGAGGCCCCCACAGCCCTCTCTTTGGTCAACACTGATACTTTATGCCTTGGGCCTTAGTTTGTCAGGGAATATCATACCTGGAACATCATCACTAGAGTGGTCTTACCAGTATTTTCTACTCTACATTAGCTGAAGGAGTTAGATTTTCTTTTAAAAAGGCTTCTCTTGCAAGGTCGTTTTTCAATTACACCACTGCTAGGAAGATTCATTAGAATGAGGCCATCACCTCTTTTTCTCTTTTGCAGAAAGCACATTTTGGTAGAAAGGAAGGCAACAAAATATGCTCTGCCTAGCTGAATTTCTGCCAAATCACTTTTCAGGGCAAAGAAAACTCATCTGCAACCTACCACAAGAACACCTGGGGTCATTAAAAGTCCCAAAAAATCTGGTAAGATAAAAAGGTGAAACAGGAAAATGCTAAAGGAGGAGGATGATGATTATTATTAATCATCATCATTTAATCAGTTTCATTTTTGACTTACCAAGAGCAAAGAGGCAGAATAAAGGAAAATTAAATGTTTCTTATCAGTTATAGTCAGAACTTCATGCTAAATATATTTGTTTCCCTTTGTAGTTACTAATTTTGGTAAATCTAGCACGTTCAAATGCTACTAATATAAATACAGCCAGATTCAAAGTTATTGGTACATCTCTTTAGTAAAGCATAGCACTGAAGAATAAAATAATAATCTACTTTCTTAAAATAAAAAGTTGGTTATCCATTTCCTTCAGAATTCTAGCTTTCCCTCAGGGGAAATCTGGAAGTTTTAAATACATTGATCCTTTGCTTTGCCACAATTCTCTGTTTTGACCTCTTAGATATTTTTTGTCTGCTGTCACATTTTTCCTGATTTGTTTTTAAATTATAAATCTGACTTTAGCTTCACTTTTCTTAACCGTTTGCCACAATTCTTTTAAAAAATCTACATGCAGTTTCATTCTTAAGGCCAACCAAGGATTTACACTATGCTAAACTGGGCAAAAATTCTGTAGTAATCAGCACAAAATATTTTATACTCCATCACAATAATTTTTTCGGTCTCCACATCGATATAACTTTTTCTGCTTTTTACAATGGTTTACAACTTAAATAATTTAATACAACAGTTTTTATATTTTTATTGCAAGCTTATAAAACTTGCACGGTAAGTCTCTTACATGCAATATATTAAATAAAGAAATGACAGAGAAGATGGGGAACTGATGAGTACTAAAACTATAATTCAGGTTCTGAATGTGTCATAAAGTGCTTTTGGCTCACTTGCATTCTGCACATCTTGTCAAAGTTCCTCAGATAAACCACCTCTTCATAATCAGTTTTCCTTGCCTGTTACTCCAGTGTTGATATAGGTAAAAGAATGATTTCACATTTCAGGCAATGCATTGATGAAGGGATGGTCAAGGGGAAAGGACCCAGCTAAAAATCTAAGGTGCAGGAATGCCATTGCCAGCTCTTCCACTGAGTTGCTGGAAGACCCTGGGCAATTTATTTGGCTTCATGAACATGTACAGAGTTATGTTTTATTTAATTTTGCAAAAGCTTCAGTGCTGTATAGACACGTGTCTCCTTAAGTGTAAGGAAGGACCTTTCTCATTTTTGTGTTTCTAAGCAACTGAAATACTTGATCCTTCATAAAATCAAACTCCAGATTTCAGACTTCCATTTTGTAGAATAAAAAAAGTACTCTCTTGTCTTTGTGAAATGCTTTGAGATTGCCTGATGAATAATTGTGACTGCTTTAGTATATCTGAGAGCTTATGTAAAAGATGCTGCTTCAATAAGACTCTTTTAAATTATGTTTTACATTAGAGACCCACTTTAAATACTTTTACAGACACAGTTCTGTCCATGTCTACAAAGTAGGTCACTGTATATCCTGCATATCCACAAGAACATATAAGTCTGCTACTTCTGAAACCCCTTTGCTGATAGCTTACATAAAAATAATAAATAGTGATCTAAATTTATGTCAGAAGTAAATTTTATTTACTTGGAAATCCTATATGTATTTCTATTTCAATTTCCGTCTTTCTATTTCTGCAATTATTCATATTTTTGAAACTCAGGATAAAAATTTAAACTATCTGTTGTACAGATTCTAAGGCTAGGCTTGATAAAAACATCCAGAAGATATTTCTGATGGCTTGGCCTAAAAATACATAATTAATTCCCATAAACCACTTACCTGCGTAGTCTTAATGTTGCTAATAAAAAGACTCTTTGTCTAGATGATTAAGATTTCCTAGCAGAAAGGCTTGTGACCTCTGAGAGATACAACATAGACATCTGAGAAAGGAACTTACAAACTCTTCTTTTTGTAAAAAAATATGGTGAGAGTGCAGATATATGAAGATTAATTTCTGAATTGTGTTGCTATGATTTCAGCCCTTGCCTACATGAATCACTTATTTTGTAGAAGGGTGAAGAACCACAAATGCCTGCATACTCTCTGAAATCTTTGGTTTTTGCTTGATGCTTGACTGCTGCAATGTGAAAATGAATAATGGAAATAAAATCAGTATTGAATTCCTAGATTAATAAGAATCCTCTAATTCCTCAAAATATAAAGCAAAAAATTTAACTTGGAAGAGAGGTATGCTTGTGGACTTGAAAAACTTCAAGAAAAGTACCTAGAGGATTGCAACTCAATTTTGTTTGACAGTCACCTTTTTCCTTCTTTTTAAATATCTTAGCTATGATATTTACCTTTGTATGTTTGCAATTATAAAGGAAATTAGATCAGCTCATCTGTATTATGTGATGGATTTTAAGAACTAGTTTAAGCTCCCCCACTCCAGAGATGGATGCATGCTTAATCGGTTGAATAGTATTTGAGAACTGATGAAAACTGTGCTGCCTGTAGTGTTCTAATTTCTGTTTATTGCCTATCAAACCAGAAATCTACTCACCAGAATACTGTTTCAAATAGAATGAGAGAAACTGTGGATCCTTTGCAAAGTATTCAATAAGGGTGGGCATGCTAGGAATAAATCATTCAGAGGGCAGGAAAAACTTCTAAGTAAAAAACAAGAAAGCATCCTTGTAATCTGAATCATTAACTCCTTAGTGCCAGCCTAAACAGATAAATCAAGATCACAAAATGTGTAAAGAATGAGCTAACTTCCATATGGAAATGTCTAGAAGTCATCCATTACTATTGCTGCTTTTCCATATAGGAGACACTGACATCAATATGCTGCATTGGTTCAGTAAATTTGTCTCTTAACAAGTTAATAAAACAGTGATCCCCACATAGTCTTTCCATCAGACTTTCATAGAAAAAAATGAGAATATTAAATGTGTTAAGATAGGGAAGATCTGCTCCATTTGCTATGCAATGATAATATTTTACAAAAGAGGATTTTTATTATTAATTCTTTGCCTTCTGGGGATATTATAATTTCCTAGAATGTAAAAATGCCTTAAGCACAGCAATTTGCTGAGCTAGACTGAATTTCAGGATGTTTCAAATGAGCGGATAAACAACTGCATAATAAGCAATTATTAGATCAAGACTGTACATTACAGATATAGCAGTGAACCAGCCAATGGACAAGCAAGTTGCAGATACTGTTTTTAGAACTAAGAGTTAGTGATGCTTTGACGTGCATCACAACATTTCTGTTAAGAATTAAATACCCTACTGCTTATTTTTTCTTTAGAAATGCAGATTATTCTTTCAATCAAATCCTTGGGGTCTTAATCATTGGACACATCCCTCTGCATATGAATAATAAGGAGTTTACAGGCTGAATATAACTCATGCGCTAAAAGTGATTAGACTGAATTTTTTTTTCAATTAAATAGTTACAAATCAATTGTATAGGCATCTTAAAACCTAGTATATTCTCAAGCCTTGAATTCTGCAGCTCCTTAATGAAATGTATTATTTTATCTTACTAAATAAAGAGTCAGATACACTATAGAAAAGTCAAGTGTAAAATTAATGTAATTTATACTGCTACCACATTTGAGGACCTGGGTATTTTTTACTGAAACACAATTTTGTCAAGGAGTCAGAATGGCTGGGAAATGTGGCAGCTAGATGAGAAACATAACACTTAAGCTGTTTGAGATGCTGAATAAAGTTATTAGCTGAGCTTTTCTCTAAAAGAATCAGACATGAAACAGTAAGAAGGGCTGATATCTATAGCGACAGCTTTATGTTTCAGCACAGATCTACCAAAATGATTTGTCCATTGAAATGGATGACACAATTCACACTATTCAAAATTAATGTTTTAATTCTGACTTGATTGCATCTATGAGGACTACTTTAAAAGAATTTAGTGATTCATTAGTATAAATCATGAGTGTTACAAACATCATTTTTAAAATAGGAAAATTCAAATTCAAAACTAGTGGTTTGCACCAAAATCAGATTTTGTTTTAAATTTAGGATGGAGTTATTCTTATGTAATTTAACAGTTTAAAGGCTAGACATCTGATGAAAAACAGCCCTCTGTTCCAAAAGATTATTAATCCCATTTTAAAAGAGAATGAAGGGTCCCTAGGAGGTGTCTGTCAACCAACACAAAGAACCTAGGTCATTAGGTTAAACAAAACAGTTAACTTCTTTTAGGGAGTTAGACAAAATTGATTTTATCTGAGCTGCCCAGGCAACTGTGAATTGCATCACTCTTTTTTATAACAGCAACAAGGAATTTAAATAGGCCTCTGGTTAAATGAGTTATTACTGCAAACAACTTAATTGCACAGTCACTTATGGTCAGCTAATCCTTCCTATTTCAATTCTTCTGAAATGGTTTTCCAGTCTCAAAACACCAGCTTCAAGTGGAAATTTAACTGATGTTCATAAAAGACAATAAAGCTAAAATACAACAGTTGTAACACCAGAATGATTTAGACATACTTTTTTTAGAGACATATTACAATCTCTTTGTCTAGTAAACTTTTCCTTGTCACTCCCATTGCTCAGAAGAGTTTAATTTTAAAAAGATGCAGAATACAGAAGTTTGCAACTCAGTAATTCTGGCTTGGAAGATGTTTTAAAGGAAGTAGACTAGAAGCAGTTATAATCAGAAAAGCAACAATATAAACTGGAAGCTTCTTACTCAGATCTGCTACTTGGTAGACTGCATTTCCTCTTAGGTTTGCAACTGTGAGAGCATTTCAAAACTCTTGTGAAAGGGACTGGTCTTCAAATCTATCATGGCTGCAGGGCTAAATTTAGACTTTAGGCCAAGCTTAATTTTAAGTGTTGGAAATGAAGAAGCTTTCTCTGACAGGTTAATTAAAATAAAGGAAGCTATTTAAATCTGCCCAAGGATATGCATGTCACTGGCAGTCTTAGTGGTGACATTTGGTGGGCAATGTGTAGCTGATGTAGTTAAATGGATCCACCATAGAAAGTGATTTTTTATGGAGCAAGGACTTCATACGCACACTGTTAGGTAAGATAAATGCACATACTTTTAGCCCTAAAGAACCAAATTTAGCTAAGACTAATATATTGGTTCTGCTCCAGCTAATGCAGTTATTAATAAAGGGTCACCAAGTAAACCTTCATCTGCTTTGGTGAAAGCAAGAGGCACTAATTCACAGTGATATATTTCCCTACATTTATAGGATTGCTGGCACAGAACCCTGTTAGACATTGCAGAGCTGGGAAGTGGGGAAAGGATTTTTGTGGAAGAGGCTGCCACCTGCATTCTGGGGTTCAGCTAAAGGGTTTTAAATAGCTGAATGCACAAACAGTAGCAGCATGACTGCAGAGGTCATGCTTGTAGCCTTCAGGGATGAGTGCTAGAGAAAAGACATTCATGCAGCAAACTACTGAATCTCTTGGCTGGGGACACTTGTAGGTGGATCTCTGTGACCTGCATGGTTTGGAGAGCTCTCTTCTTTCACGCATATCGTCCTCTATAGGTATGGGATTCAGCGGTGCTGATTTTAATGCTGAACATGTTTTTGGCAAAAAAACTAATCAAGACAACAAATGCAAAAAATATTTTAAATTTGGAACATGATTAAAGAAAATCATTCTGACTCAATTCAAAGTCAATGGTAAAATAGTAATAGTAATTTCAGTGAGTTCATCATGACCCCAAGACCACGTGATAAGGTTTTAGGAAGCACTGGAAAAAACTAACAAATACACCTACTAAAGATGAGAGTTTGGCCTAAGTGACCCACTAGTTTGTTCAGCCCATAACCCTCCTGCAGACTGCACTAAGTGCTGTGGAGAGGAACTGCACGGGACAGTATAGAGAATGCTGACAACTCGGAATGTTTTCTGGCACTGTACCATCACAGACATAGCTGTAATTACCTAGAAGAAGCAACTATATTAGCTGGTGGGACATAAAAAAGTTAACCTCACACAGCCACCTATGTTAAGAGATCGAAATAGGACCACCCAGGTGGTAGCCTTTGTTTCCTCTTCTGATTTTGGTTCAAAATTGATTAACCATCAATTAGAATTAGGTCTTTAAATCTGTACAGTTCTCTGTTACCTTTTAAATCAATGAAATTTTCTTCTAGATAAAGTCAGCCAGCCAGAGCACAGCAAAGCAAAGCTATCCTGCCTTAAGGTAACTCCAGGAAAGGTATCACTAGTGTTAAAGGAAATCAATGAAATTTTGCATAAAGGCCCAATATTAACTCTTTGCTTGTTATTAATATAAAAAAGAAACTATCACTTGCTTATGTAAATACAGAATAGTGTCAGAAATAAAGGATGCCTGAATGTTGACAATTATGTGTCTTCTCAACTAGGACTTACTACTTGGCAGAAGTTAAGTGTTTTTAGCAAGACCCATTTTTCAATTTTTATCATAGAATCATAGAATAGTTTGGGTTGGAAGTGACCTTTAAAGATTATCTAGTCCAAGTTCTCTGCAATGACCAGGGAGATCTTCAACTAGATCAGGTTGCTCAGAGCCCTGCCCAACGTGACCTTGAATATTTTCAATGTTGGGGCATCTACCCCTTCTCTGGTCAACCTGTTCTATTCACCACCCTCATTGTAAAACCAATTTTCTTCTGGTAAGTACTGATAATATTTGTGATATCCTCACCTAATGCCATTGACTGGCACACTGTTCACACTGATAGCTTTGGCCTGTTACATTAAGGAATAACATCAGACAGTGTACTCTGTGTAGAGAAAGATAGTTTGGCATATGTTTGTACTACAAGATGTTTGTCATAGCTGTACTAGGAAGGATAATGGAAGTCTGACTTTAACAATGAGACTTAGATATATGCAATACAGTCAAATCAGTCACTTTTGATAATGCTCCTCTGGTTACACTACTGTTATTATGAATTCTTAGAGCACAGCTTATGCAATTCTACATTCCTGGTACTCTTTCATGAATTTGACTACAGGTCATGTGCATACATTGCTGGTGATTTACTTGCAAAATTAGTCTTATATATGCAACAATTGACAAGTCTGGCCTAAAGCCAATAAAAGTATTCTCAAAAGTGCTTAATTTTTGTCCTTAGTCTTTATCACAGCCACTAAAACAATTTTAATAAGCAAGGCTTAATTCTCTCATAGTAAGAGTAGACTATATCTTTGTTTATCTATAGTTTCATTTACATGGTATTGACATTTCTGTTACCATGTGACAGGTCAGTATCTACCACAGTATCTACCACTAAGCACAGCTTTACCCAAATTGTGTAAGCTAGGACCTTTACTGCTCAGTCGTGTGTCAGCTCAGTAGAATGAAATATTTTTTATAGCAAACATGTTGTTAAAAAACAGATCAAACTCCTGAATCCAAGCTGTCAGAAGAAAAATGAAATACCCAGTGTGGTCCATGGCACAACACACAGAACCAGTAATAATTTCACTTTTGCAGGACAAGCTGATGTGTTTAATTTCTGTGTCAGCTGTCTTTCAGTTTACTGTTCTAACATTAGCGCAGGACATTTTTACAGGTGATATGTTGGAAAGGATACTGTGATTTGGTGCAGGTTTTTTTTCACCAATACTTTTCATCTCTAGGAAGGCAGCTTCTCAGGAAACTACTACTACTTTAAAATGGCCATTATACATCAGATTTGTCCTGTTCTGACTTTCCCTTTTCAATTCTATGCAATGGTCAGTGGAATTTCTCTCATCTCTCATAAGCATTTCCTGTCTTAGATCCTGGCCACCATTTCTCTCCAAACAGAGTAGGCTGTCCTGTGAGGAATAATAAGCCACATTAGTTTTGGAACCACTTTAATTAAGTAAGGTACTAGCCAGAATTCTCTGAAGGTGATGAGTAGTTTAAAAGGCGGAGGAAGGAACAGAGTCCTCAAGAAATAATTTCTTCAAGAAACATTTTCTCTCCTGAGTGACTGTATGTAAATCAGCATCAATATAGTGCATGGGACTATTTTATGATTGTATGATGGTTTGCTATATGGATTTCAGCCGTTTGTAAGCTTCCTTTCAAACATTAAGGAAAAGAAAAGTACTTTTTTTCTCAGGCTTTTTGGAAGACACTGGTTACACAGAGACCAATTCCTTCCTGTTGATAACAAATTATTTAATTTTGACACCAAGTCACTTCCTTGCCTTCTATGTCTCAGTGCATTCTTATTACACAGTGCCACAGACTACTATTTGAAGGAGGAAAAAGCTCAGTTTAATCATATAAAAAGGCAACAAATAAAATCAGAGAAACTGACCAGCCATAGCCACTACCCCAAACTTTAATGTCAGGAGTAAAACATGTTCTTCATATAAACTTTTAATTACTAATTCACAGATTATAAGTAAGTTCATTACTTATAAATTAGTTTGTGGTAACCTTTAACGCTATCATTAATTTTTTATAGCAAACATGTATGTTCTAAATCCAAAACACACTTAAAAATTTCAATAGCATATCTCTCTTCATCCTATTCTGTGGTCACAACACAAATGAAAATATATTTAATTGAACAGTATCTATAAGTAACAGTGAAATTTGTCACCAACAGATAAAATAATACCTATATGATGAAAATACAAAGGAACCAAGCCAAGAACACAGATTTGTCAGAACGATGACGATAAAAACCAAGCTTAGTGTGTTTCAGAACAGGCAGCACATATTTTTTTCTTTAAAGCAAAAGGAATTCAAAGAATAGTGTTAAGGTCTGGTTCAGAAATATAAGCTGACAGCAAATTATGTATCAAGTTTAATTAGAGAACCTATGGTAACTCAAACTGTATATGGGAAAAAAAAAGAGATTAGATCTGAAAAGACCCATTAGTATAAATATGGCACTATTTTCTTTAAAAGATGGTCTGACCTGATGAAATTCCTGACTCCATGAAAGCTGAAGGAAGTTTTGCCACCAGCTTAAATGGAGCCAGGATTTTATGAACTGTGTGTTCATTTGCACCTGTTTACATTGTCTGCTTTTTATGTCTTTTGGCATTTTGGAATCTGCACTCCTGTGCAGAAGGAGAGTAGGCTTGAGAAAATATTTGGCTAGAATTCAGGAGACAAAAGTTCAATTTCTGTCACAGGCTTACTGAGAAAACGTGAATAAGTCATTACCTCCTTCTCTTGTCTCCAGGTTGCTTCTCAGTAAAATTCAGGTGATGAAATTAAACTCCTTTCTAAGGTCTCCTGAGGTCAAAATATAAAAAGTACTACAGCTAGGAATATTTTTTATTTTTCATCACTAAAACTGCTGCTTACAAAATTCCAACACAAGACACCAGTGTGATACCTCTGAAGGCACAAGATGAAAAACATAACTGGGAATTTTAGAACCTTCTGTTTCGTAGTGACAATATGTAAGAAAGAAAAAATAGCTTTTAAGTTGGTAATAGTGGCATATATTAAAAACATTTGTATGTAAATACATGACTACTAAATAAACAGTTGAGGAATAAAATTGGAAATCCACAATACAATTAATGTTTATTAGAAGTAAGTCAGAATAGTAGAATCACTGCTTCCAGGTAATTCTTGGCTACAGTAAGCTGTATATTACCCTGGAAATGACACTAATGCTGGTGAATTTATTGAATTTTCAACAAGCTCTGCATGGACAGAGCACTGAGAATGTTGACAGTCTTTCTTTAATTGCTAACAGTTTGAACTTACTCCAGTAGTTGTAATTTTTCGGTCCACAGCCTGCAGAATGGCTGTGAACTATCTGGCCTTTCATTTTAGCTTCAATCTTGCAATGAAATCTGTGTGAAAGGTTCCCTGTGGCTACAAATTCTATCCACTTCAACAGAAGGTCACGATTATGCTTTTAGGGACAATAAAACGTTTTAGCAAATTTTAGACAAATTCTATTTCTTTCCTGTTCATTACTTGACTTTTTATGAGTTTTATCTAACATAAACTCTGTGATCCATAAAGAAGACAAGCAACAACAATCACAGTCAAAGAGCTTTTAGTCAACTGAGTGAACTAGTCAGCTCCAGTTCACAACTACAGGATGAAGCTTGGGGATGATCAAGAAAGTCACCTCAAACACCAGATTAAAACACCCGTAGGAGTTTTAAGATCATGAAACAGATTAATGAAGTTAATGCAATTAATTCCAAACATGCAGAAATGTTTAGCCTTTAGGAGGAGATAAAAGATTCATATCTGGTCAAAGGCTATTTATCAAATGAGCTAACATGGAATTGTCACTTCGCAAATTTAACACAACTAGTATAACAAAAGTATTGCTGCAGGAACACCAGCAGTTGTTTTACAAAATACTTGTTAAGGATTATAGTGTGTCTGTGAGTCTGTTTTTTGCCATGGTGAACAATTTGGCAGAAGGGTTGTTCCCTGAGAACTGTATCAAGAGCTCTAGTCTTGAATCTGATCATTCAAGATGAAAAATGTACTTGTCCCCAATTTCCTGTATTGCAATTTAACTTGCAACTATATGAAAATCAAGTAGAGTTTTTTCGTTCTTGTATAATTTAGCCTTTGCAAGAAAACTTACGCATCTCCCATTAGTTTCCTGTGAGGCAACGGATAGCAGAACCTTGTATTTACCTACATAAAACCATAGTTAAAACAGCATGAAGGAAAAGAAGTCTGTACTTCAAAATGCCTTCTCTACTCTAAGATGCTATTAGGATCAGCTGACAATGGGAAACTTTTCTTGGAAAAGACTGGAGAGCAAGAGGATATTTATGTGCATATATATATATATATTTATATATATATGAATATATACTTTTTTTAACTTGTAAGACTGTTCCTACCCCTTCATGTCTAGTCTAATGTTCCAAGCTGGGATAAATCAAATTGAATCATATAATGATAACAAGATGAAATATTATATAATAATTTTGGCATCTTTTAAAATACCTGGCTTCACATACTTTTTCCAGAATAGTTATTAAAAATTAAATTTCTATCAGTAATTACAGGTGAAGTGCTTTAAATAATATTTAAGCTTCAGTAATAACCATATCTTAAAGCTGTATATTTTAAGTTGGCAAATGTTATTTTACTGTGGTGCCATAATGAACTTAAAAGTAGATGAGAACTTTTGTATTAAAAAAACTGGATTATTGACAGTGAAGAATTTGCTGTAGGTTATCTTAGGTTTTTAAATGGAAGAAAATGATACAGTCTAAATCAAGTTTCTCCCGAGCATTTACTTGTATCTATCTACCTAGATGCATACTCTATCTCTGCATCCTGCCAGGCAATTGAATGTCAGAATTCACTAAATTTTAAAAATATGTATCATACAGACATAAGCAGCACAGAAATCCCCCCCATTATGTTTCTAAACAAGAAAAGGAGAACCCTTTATGCACATTACTGTGGCATGGAAGCTGATCATTTTGATAATAATTAATTACCCAGAATATGTTAATTATACAGAATATGTTTCGATATAAATTCTATATAGATTTCTATATATAAATTGTATTTGTGTGGATAATACAAAATTTTTACATTTCATTTCATTTTCTGATCTTCACTTCTGATTTAACGTAGTTATCACAGTTCTCTGATTATTCAATACTTAGTTCTTCAGGCCTGTTAAAATTCGTTAAAGGATTTTTACTGTTTCCCAGTCTTTTTATGGGACCATCTTTAGCATAATAATTTTAAATGTGAGCCTCAGTTCAGAAAAGCAGATAAAAATTTACATGAGTGGATTAGTTATGTGCATATGTACTGAACTGGTGCCACATTTGCTAGAGCAATTTTCTTTAACACGTTAATTTATATATCTTAAAAATAAATACTATTTGAAATTAGTCAATTTACATGGTACATGCACCCATACATAAAGAATTTTAAATGCTGTACATGTTACTGTCATAGTTTGCCCAATCTTTTAAAGCTTTTTCCCTGTTGATGCCAGTATAATCTAATAAAGGATAACATAGTATTTCCTACAGCTCCCAAATACTTTCTTAAGTGTTCAATTTCCTTTTTTATTCTGAAAGGCTTTCTGAAAAGTATGTAATAATAATTCATGGCTGTATCATGTCCCAGAGAAATCACTAGGGTTTACATTACAAACCACATTAATTATGATTGTTTTGCAGTACCTAAAGCATAAGTATTTCTAATCGTACCATCTTGCTATTCTTAATTGATAACATGTGGCGTAGTATAGGAACCGTGCAAGTACTAATATTATTTCTCAGTTGATTTTATATACAGTAAAAGGCTTATTTATCACTGCTATAGGTCAGATTTATGTACTATGAAGTGAATGTACAGAGGCTACTTCATGTTCTATTTTCAAACTAAAAGGTGATGCATCACCAAGAACCCAGGAAAAAATACTGCATTTCTTTCCTCTTTCTCTCTCCTATTTTGCTAAATTTTAAAATGTATGTTACAATATCAAGAAATCAACATGAAAGAAGGGTATTCTGTGCAGGACAAAGCCCTGGATAAACATACACCAAGCCCAGAGCAGGACTGCTTTTATAAAAGGAAAGACAGAACAGTATCTATAAAACATGAATAAATGAAAGACTATTTGAATTAACGAAATGTTCTTGGTGCTTAAACATAACATAGTTAGGAGGCCACAAGTCTTCTATGGAATCTGTTGGTCTTGCACAAACATGTATTGAAGTCATGGACAAACTGCACAAGGTCAGTGACACAGGGGACAACAATCTAAGCCTACTCAGTCAATGACAGCGAGCATTTCAAATGGCACTGCGACGTTCTCTTTAACTGAAAAAAAGCGCCCATTATTACAAATTTAAAATGAAGTAACTGTGCTGTATAATGAGAGGTGACACTGTTTTTGTAATGCCTCAACAAATTAAACCCAAATTTTGGACTTTATCATGTAAGCTCTGGTCCATCATAATCACTGGCTTGCATAATGCTTCAGAAGAAAGTTCCAGTTTGCTTAGGCATCCTGATACCAACACAAAGCTGAACTTCTCTTTTGAATCAAAGCTGTGCTTCTCTGGTCACTGACTCTACCTCTACCTTAAATGGAGGCCAGCTGTCTCCACGCAGATTCCAATGGCACTAAACAGCACTCAGCATTTCTCAGGGGACACATCAGTACTTCACGGTATCAGGAACCTAAAAAGAATTTTTTTTGTTTTCCAATATCTATTCCTTTTGTTAACACAAAAACTGTTCTTTTTCAAATATTGGCAACAACCAACATGGTGGATGTGTTGCATTGTCCATGCCGTGTGTGGACTGTGTGTGGTCTATCAAGTTTCTTTTGTTTCCATGCCACTATTTTCCTTCTGCAGCAGGGACAAAGAAACATATTAGTGGCTCCTGATTTAATAAATAACACCCAGTAGAATCCAAGCTGTGAATTTCTGTACAGATGTTTTTGCTTACTACTTCTGGCTACCAATCGTATTTTCAGCACAGAATAATACGTTTTGAAAACACAAGCTTTGGCTTTATAATCCTGCTTGCTATACTCTGGTTTATATAAACTTTATGTTTATAAGGCATCTCCTTTTTCTGGAGCAAGAAACTATAGACTGCTGCCTCTTGATTTTTACATCTTTTTTGGTTGCACTTGGCTCACTGTGCCTGCCTTCAAGTTTTACTCTTGTATTTCGTGACTCAGGCTGAGACATGATTTATGTAGTCCATAATAAGGGATGCATGGAAGTTAAAAGAAAGGACAAAGCAGGAGATCAAAATGGAAGAGCATAAAAGATCAAGCAAGTGGAGTACTTCAAGATGAAGCCTCACATTTTCTATCATCCCTATTGAAAATGAAACATTAAATTGTGCCTTTGAACTGGGTCACCTCTGCTTAAGTTCTTTCCCAGTGATTTTAATAACATAATTTCTGTTAATTTCAATAGGTTGGGATTTCATTCCACCTAAACCCCAAAAGAACAGTAGCTAATGATGTTTGACTTCATTTTCATAGCTCAGATACTTAGCATTTGCTGAAAACAATCTTGAGCTCGCTTTATCTGTCTTGACAAATTATACATCGGAGCAGGGAACATCCTTTGGGTGAACTAGAGACTGCAGTCTCTCACTAGAATTATTCTGGTGTAAATGGGCCAAGGTCTTGCTTCTAATTCCATGGCTTCTTCTGGCTGCTGTGTGCTATTCCATCAGCTCTTGGACAGCTTTCATTTGTGTGCCAGAATAATAAGTCTTGCTATGTTTGGGCAACTGTATGTAAGTCTCAGTGTCTTGCAGAAAGTGTACTGTTTACTTTTTCTCCTAAATGACAGAGTGGGAGGCACTGACTGGATATTTTTGAAATGTGTCTTACAATGATTAAAATAATCAATTGAGGTTCCTAGCCAGCTCAGAGCTAAAAACATACCATCTCTTAGAGGAGATCTATTATAGTATGACATGAATGCACCTTGGAACTGATAAAGTCTTCTTATTATAATTGACTGTGAATGAGAATGCTTTAAGTGATGAGAACTCCTGAAAAGCTTTTCAGCCTGTCTGCAGTATATTCACAAAAAGTGAAATGTAAAAACCATGAAAAAATGCAAAAGAATATTGTAAGCAATGTGCTTAACTCCTGCCT
This sequence comes from Edolisoma coerulescens, assembly GCA_013397115.1. Lineage (NCBI taxonomy): Eukaryota > Metazoa > Chordata > Aves > Passeriformes > Campephagidae > Edolisoma > Edolisoma coerulescens. The sequence continues at coordinate 1,041,431 of VWZW01000415.1, forward strand.
AACACCAAAGTGTTCCTTTCAATTCATACTTGCTAAAGACATTTTCTGAGATGCATCCTATGCTAAACTTATTACAGAATAAGCATTAATTTCTGTGGTGAGGAAGTATTATGCAGCATGGTTTCTATCAAAATGAAATTTTAACATGCTTTAGAAGTTTGCAAAGCTCCTGCATAAAGTATTCTCAAACAAGTTAAGCCAAAAATGACAAGCAATGCTTTTAATAAAAGCACTGTTAAACAGCTGAGGTTTCTGTTTCCAAATTTTTAAAGGATCAAAAGTTTAAGTGCTTTGCATGCTATCACAGATAAAAACAATCACAAGAAGAGAAAATAATAAGAAAAGGAAAATTTAAAAAGCCTCATCTAAAGATAGAAATCCTTATTATTTCTGTTGCTATTATAGTTTGAGTGACCCAAATACTTGATTAAATCACAGCAGGTAAGTTATGCTACATGATATAATACAAAAGAATTCAAAGCACATTCTATGTAGTTAATGCACAGAAAAAAAAAGTAATCAGCTAAATTAGAATATATTATTTTCATGTATATAACTGTAGAAAATGCCTTAGGCTGGCTTCTATTTGTTGTTCTTTTCATAAAAGCTTGGAAATGACAAGATCTCTGGACTATTTTAAAATGATGAAGTTATGGCCATTAGAAGACCAATCTCAAAAGAGATTTGTTCTCAGGCTCCTTTCTGGAACAAGACATGCACTTCAACAAACTATTCTTCTTCTTCAGAGCTCTACTTAACTATTCCCACTATTGTACTGCCTCTAAACAGAAGCTCATTTTGAGAGGTGCTGAGCATCTGTAACTTCAGCCAGGAACTTCATGACAATAAAGCTCTATAATTCTGCTATCCTATGTGAAGTTACAAACTCACTTAATCCTTCTGTGCCACAAACAGGAACTTGTTTGTACATCTCAAATAGATTTACATCCATAGCATCAGTAAATGGATGTGATATAGCTGTGATATATTTGACAGTAAAAGAGGTGAGGTACTCTTATTTTTCTTAACATCTAATTTCACCCCATTATCTGGTATATTACATTCCTGAATGATTAAAACAAGCTAGGACTCTGTAAATGTCAGAAACAAAAGTTCCAAATACTTTTTTTTTTTTCTTCCAGCAATATTACTATTAGGTGAAGAGAATAAATTTTGATTTTCGAAGTTCCTAAAGTCTTTATATCCTGATGAGCAAAAGTTTTGAACAAAGTTTTGAAGTCCTCTAGGGGTTTTAAAGTTTAAAATTTTATCTTGCAGATTATTTAAAAATTATTTTAGAAAATCTACTAAACCCCAGTCAAATTATTATCTAGCCCCCATATCTAATGATATAATCAATATGCTTAAATGAGGAAAACAAAGTTTTTTCCTATAGAAGATATGACATTACTGATGACGTAAGTATTGAACTTCATAACAGGATTCCTCATACTCAGATGTCTCAATCATTATCAAATTAATTAGACTGGCTTTAGACTATCATAAGAAATAGTCTAGCTATATCACAGCCCTGTGATAATTCTAATTCTGAACTTGTGTGAGTTCTGTTAAGATAAAGAGATGGAAATAAGAAAACACAAATGTTCAAACCACAGAGAAATGAGTTAAAAGGAACCCCCACCAAAAGCAAAGAGTCCAGACACTTCTAAAGAAACATTTCTCTTTCAAAGATATGTTGGTTCCAGTAATTATTATTCAAGTAGGTAGTGGGAGTAATCTTTTGTAAGAGTGTGGGGTATTAATGACAGACAGAAAGAAACAGTTTTTTCTTTTAGAATCTGCAGTTAAATGCTACTATTTTTGGTCAATTCATTGTAATTTAATAATAATATGGAGTCAAAGAATAATTTTGGGAATCATAGACTAACTATGGGGGGTAAGGTTCTCTGAAAGCCATATAGCCCAATCTCCCTGATGATCAGAGCACGGGTAACTTTAGACATTTGACCAGTTTTCTAAGGGCCTTGTGCTGTCATGTTTTCAAGACCTCCAAGGTGGAAGTGTCACAGCCTGTGGGTTCCACTCTTGTGGAAAAAAATTCAATCCTTGCATCCAACTGGAATCTCTCTTGCTGCAACTCGTGACTGTTGCTCTTTATCCTGGTGTGCATCTCTGAAAAAATCCTCTCCTTCTCTGCAATGCCTATTAAGGTAAGGGAAGAATGCAATTTGCTTCCTCCATAGGTGGAACCTTCTTCCCTAGGTGGAACAAAGCCAGTTCCTTCAGTCCTTTTTCCTCTGTTCTATGTGCCACTCACATGACCTTTTACTTTAGTGGCTCTTCTTTGGATGTTCTCCAGTTTGGTGATCTCCTTCTGTGATTATCCTATCTTAGTGTTTCAGCTATGCCAGCTGACATCCCTCTATCTGCTAGCTACGCTCTTGCCATTCAGATATAATGTAGAAAGAGAAGAAACGTTCTAGTTTGCTACATGGGAAAAAATTACCTTTTTCCAATGTTGATACTTCAAACTTAACAATGCAAGTAGAAGAGACATGACTAAAGGTACTATTATTATAAATGTGCTTTCAGTGTCAATGAATTAGAGCTATTAATTGGATTTTAATGCAGCTGATATGATGCATTACTAATAAAGGCTGAGCAAAGTCCAAAGCAAGTTAAAAAAAAATACAGATTTTTCATTGCATGTTTTAATAAGGATTGAAATTTCTCAATAATACATAATAACTTTATGCTGTTTTAAACCTAAATTTATCAGAAATTTAAGAAGAAATAGACTGCTGGGAGCACAACTGCATATATTATGCAAAGTCTAATTGCATGAAGTGTGACAATGGCAAAATACTTTCTTTTGATGGTTAGTTACAGCTGTGTTCTTGGATTATAAATTACAGTGCATATGGCAAAAACAAGAAAACAACTTTCCTCTCCACTTCTTCTTGGTGAAATGGAATCATTATACCAGAGAAGTCAAATGAAACCCCAAGCCCAATTTGTGGGTGGTGAAGTGGTTGAACAAAATTACAGTACTTTTATGATTCTAAGCATAGTTTTTATATATTTGCTTCTACCTCAAAGTATAACTTTGAAAGGATGTTCAAAAACAAAGAAACCATCCTTTACAAATGCATGCTGAAAATATTTTAAACATAAATCTGATCTGTGATACTTTTAAAATTTAGACAATAATTATGAAGTGGTATCCTTCAGACTATTCTCCAGTCACAACTTTTTCCAGAATTTAAAAGACTGCAATCTAAAAAAAAAATTCCAGATCCACATTTTAGCAGCCTTGAAAAAACCAAGAAAAAAAAACACCAGCAAGAAAGCATATGTATCTTTTAGCTTGCATAAAAAAACCCAAGAGAAGGTATGTTATTGAGTAACAACAGTGAAACCAGTAAGCTGAGTATTGAGGATGCTATGTTTGGCTGCACAGTCCAACTCTGAGTATGCACCAGAGGCAGGAAACATAGGAGACGTTTTTGCTCTGACCATCCCTGTGGAGTACAAACAGGCCTTCTGTCTTCAGGCCTCCTCTCTATGTTGAAAAGAGTGATGTCTTAGACTATGGAGAAGGGCCAAGGGCAGGGGAAACAACTGGACGATGGAGTACAAAGGCACCTCATCACTTTTCACTCTGAGCAATAAATAAGCCTTGTGTCCATGCTGTCTCTGGACTTCAGGAAAGCAGCTTCTTTGACTTCCATTACTCAGATGGACAAAAGACAATACTCAGGCTACTAAAGTAAACTATGCCTGCAGCATCATCTTCTCATACTGTTAAGTTTCTGCCTGCATTTTGGGGTTTGAATCAGGATATTATTTCAATTTCTTTTTTAGCTTCACAACTTTGTAAAAAATTATTCCATGCCATTAGATAACAAAAAAATCATGTCTGTCTCCAAGCAAATGGCCAGACTTTTTGGATAACCTCACAGACTGCTCAGCATCGCTGAGAGGCTCCTGACAGCTGTATTTGATAGCAGATATATTGAACAGATATATCTGGACAAAGAAGAGAAGATACCACATTCTACTGCAGGCAGGACAGAGAATTTCAACAGGGCTGACACTGGGACACTTTACAAAAGGAATTTAAGGCATTACCCATTTAACTGTTATACTTATTACAAGCCTTAAAGGTTAGATTTTCAGCAGCTGCTTATCTCAAGGAAAAGTCCCAACAAGGAAAGCCCAGCTTGACTTATGACAGTCAAAGGCATCTGACAAAACCTGATAGGCACCATCAGTGGTGTCTACAGTTGACAAAAGACAAGATCTTAGAAATAAATTAACTTTGAGATACTGGAAAACAAAGAATTGGAGGAGACACTGGAGAGGAAGTAGAAGACTTTCAAACAAGATTTATGGATGGTTTTGGCTATCAGTCAGTGCTAGTTCTGACACCTCACCTTCCCTTTTTCTATCCAAGAATTATACAAATTACTGCTCTGAGCAGAACTGATACTTCTCAGTGCACGGGTTATGTGACAGAATGACTGACAATGGTCAGCCAGCCAACTGGTTGGAAATGTAACTCTGTACACAATTCTTCCTTGCAAAATTCAGTATTTTCTTTCATAGATCTGTTTTTTAGGTTTGCTACACAAAGAGCAAATGGCAAGCATTTTGGTACTAAAGAAATACAAAAGATAAGCTAGTCATGCTAAGGATCCATCTACTGAAGTATTCTGTTTCAAGCAACAGTCCTAAACAAATATCTAGAATAAATAATAACAAGGGATGCAGCTACGATATTATACTCAGTTCATTTTGAGCCTACAATTATTTTAATTTCAGTGGACTTCCTATGTCAGATGTAATTTCCCTCATCCAAACACTATCATAGTTTTCTTTTACTTCACTTGTAAATAAAAAGTAATATAGACATGGATCTATAGAAATGATGAAAAGTTCTTAAGAAATCAAAGTTCTTTAAATGTTTATAGATTTAGAATTATAGAATTGGTACCAAAATATTGGCATGTTGAAACAGTCTCAGAGAAAAACTTCCTATGTAACTGTAAACTGTAATCTGTGATGTGTCCTTAAAAAGTGAGTTTGTTACAAATGGTTTCTGGATAGCTAGATAAGTCATATATTCCTCACATATTAAACACCTGATGATCCAAATTTGGCAATGGTTGCATGGCTGATGTCATGCTTTTATAGCTGTTCTCTGTCAACAAAGCACTAAAGAAAGTTTCTCAAAATTAATTTTGATGTTGTAGTAAGGCATTTGTACTTTATGCATTTTATGCACTTTTATACAGTTTTACAGACACTTATGCATATATGGACAGAACATGTATAGACCTGTCAAGAAGATACCATTTTTCTAGAAGGGTATTTATTTGTTCTGATTCCTTGTCGAGCTAATTATCAAATTACCCTTTCTGACTCATTACAGAATAGATTGAGTTCTCATTCCGTAAGTTTCTTCACATCTATTCTCTTAAGATTTTGATTGTACACCCTACTGCTTAACAAATTTAACAAATTCCAATATTTATTGAGATAACATATTAACTACCATTAAGCAGCAAAGCCACTGCCTGGATCACTGGTGTCTAGCACCTTCCAAACTGCATATGTGAGGAAAGCAAATCAGTTTTCAACATGTTAGAAGACTTTGGAAATTCTTCTTTATAACCTATGACTTTTTCAACAAAAGGTCTCTTTTCTGACAGGTCTGTTCTGTCCTACAGGTCACACAGAGGAAGGATGTATATCTTCAACAGGAAAATTAGTCTATACAAACAGTTCATTTAGTGAGAAGCTCAGGGCACTTCAAAATAATGTGAAAACATGGATGGATAGAGTAACCTATAAATGTATCTTAGATTTTATTGGCAGAAATTCTGAAAGACACATGAAGTTGGACACAGTACCTTTAAAACAATCTTACCAATATATTACTAGTGTTCTGTATTAAGGATATAAGGGGTATATTCTCAATCAGTCTTGGGTCAAAGAGTTTAAGAATTTATTTCCATTTAAAGTTTTAGTCAAGATTTTTATGTACGACTGTGCAATCCATAACCTTTAGATGTCACATGTTGTTTACTCTGAATAAGAGCAAGTTCTGGCTCTGCTCCCTGGCCTTGGCACCGAGGGGCTGAATTTTTCTCAATCTAGTATCTGTGCACTTAAAAAATAAATTTCCCATCCTAAAGGACAGAAGGCCACTGCCCTAAAGCAGGATCCAATATACTTTAAACTGCTTCACAGGCATAATGCACTTCTCTATCCAAATTCAGTTGAGAGGTAACATTACCATTAAAACAATTCCCCATGTCTTGGATAGTGAACAAAAAATCCTTTCCCATAGTTTCATATGAGATGTTCTGCTAAAAATATGTATACATTGACTTGCAGCAGATACAATAACAGCACAACCTTGAAAAAAATAGAAAAAGTTTAAAATGTCAGCATTTTAACAGACATTTAATGAATCAGATCTCTTGACTGGATAGTTTGCATACATATGGCAAGATTGCCATCTCTGTGGCTCAAGACCACATTTAGTTACTTTCATCCTTTTAAAATGTCATTTCAAACATACTCACAAATCAGTATTTT
>VWZW01000415.1:1048002-1115502 GCA_013397115.1 Edolisoma coerulescens
ACTATTATACGTGGCAATTATATTTTCTTAACAGGAAACACAAGAAATTAAAATTGAAATTTTCCTCTTTCAGGTTCACATTTTCCATGAACAATAAATTAATAGAATTCAGTAGAAAACCAAGCTTAAGTTTTGCAATCTATTTCAGACAGCATCATGACATTTAAAAAGATTTTTGTTCAGCCAAGTTATATATGTTAGTCAGAACAAATACTTCATCAGTTACTGCCTGCAAAGCTTGAGCTGGTGACTGCAATTTGATTTCAAAAGGATTTATTTGCCTGCTTCATTGCTACTCAGTAAAGAGTTCTTAATAACTGTTTAGTTTCGACTCATGTGCGTAGCTCTCCACAGCTGCTGAGTAAAATACCAATTACCCACATGAGAATATGTAGACTTACATACAAATATGTGGAGGTTAAGATTCCAGTTGTCCCCACGGGAAGTTTTTCCCATTGTATAACACATATCCATTAAGAAAGTTAAGTTGAAATAGATTTCAAGTGTGAATTTAAAGTACATTGGTAAAAAAAAAATTAAACTTCAATGCAGACAGACATGCATTACTGTAAAAATGCATCTTGGTATCTTCAACTGATCTTCTTCCTCCTCTCTCAGATTTATACTACATAATGCATTCTCTCAGTACTGGAAACTCTGTGTTTTGGAAAACATCTGGAAAATGTGTTGATAATGCCATGTTTTATCAAATAGAATACTTTAAATCTTAGCAGATGGAAAATCTTTAGTTTCAAAGCTGCATGCTGTACATGCATCAGAGTGTTACTCTGTCATTGCAAGGACTCTAAATGAGTGCCTAACCACTGGGGCTTCTCTTGCAACAGAAGAAAAAGTCCTATTACAAGTAAGATTTTTTTACTTTTTTTTTTTTTCAGTTGGGCTGAATTATACTCAGCCCATATGAGATTTAAAAAAAAAAATATTAAAACTTGATAAACACATAAGTACTGAGGGTCTTTTAGACCTGAACATTTACAGAGCAGAGCCACTTTAAAAACTAATTATATATTCATTTTAGTGTTCCTACCAGGCAGTCTATTCCTGTTTTCTTTTGCCTTTTTATATTCCCAGTCCATTTTTTCTTTAGTATTAAAAAGGGATTGTGTAATATGGTGTTCTGTTGAATGCAGGACCTTCTCTATTCCCAAATAAATATTCAAAAATATTTTGCATACATCTTGTGAACAAGGCTGGTGAAATCATAATGTGATGACTTATAAACATTCATCATTCCTATATGGACATATAATCTAGCCAACTGCATGGTATAGCAAATCATCCTGACATGTTTATATTAATGCACATTTGAATGAGAATAAGAAAGAAATAGTCAAATTTATGTTAAAGACTTCTAAAGGCTTAACAGCATCTTACTAAGTATATATGTCAGCTTAATCTAATCCTCCTACTTCTAATACGTTCTGTGCTCTCAGCATGGGGCCCATAATGCTCTTGCATGTTATGAGGGATTGCCTCTGAGAAGTTCACCATCAGTACTACACTTTGTTCAATAAAACTTCACATCTGGTCTTAGGATGACAGAAAGCTATCTGTCTCCAATTTGCATTACAAACCTTTAGCTCCTTTTGACATCCGTAACACCAGCTGTAATAATTTCCAATAACCTGTTACAGTATGCCGAGTAGATATATTCCTGGTTCTCATCTTACTGTGTCAGGTAAAAACACATTTCTAAAATTTATTTGGACAATTTTTAAAAAATGAAAAACTTCTTTATACAAAAAACCCCTGTATCATCTAAGCAGAGGCTCATTTGAGAAGGCCTGTGGCAGTAATTCCTCCTTTCACTCCAACGATTTTAAGTTCTAATCAGAAAAACAGTACCTTTATTTCTTTTCTGTGCTTTTGCTAGAAGAGACAATACATTTCAATTCAAGATCTTACAAGAGTTATTGAAGAGTATTTACTAATCTTATGACATGATGGAAGTCCTCCTGAAATCCACTAACCTGGAACAGCTATCTCCTCAACCATCTTTCTTGACTTCTGAGCATCATAATTTCTACCTTTTCTATAACAGATGCATGTCTTATGTGTTTCATATGAAAAATATTTGAAGAAAAGTGCCTATTATTCCCTGCTACATAATTAATATTATTTTTCTTCAGCAAACAATGCATCTGATGACAGTTGAAGACTCCAAAAGGACAGATCTACTTGTGGGACTAACAATGTCTAACACAAGTCAGAGATCAAATGTGTCACTGATGGATCATCATACAGATGGTTAGCAACCTCTACTACCTGAGCAGAATAAATAAATGGCAATTGAAAAACTAGGCTCACAATATAATTTGCTTTCTGGCAGCCACATAAAGGAAACAAAATTTTTTAAAAGTGCATATTAGGCTTGCAGATTTACAAATGAAGATCAATACATTTCTGCTTTATCCTGTGTCCCAGTAAAATGATATTCTGTGTTTGAAAGGCAGTAGCATAAGTAAATTCTGTTACCTACCTAGACCTACTCTGCAACAGAAAGTAACCTTTGGAGGTAGTAGAAATCACCACTGAGACATCCAAATACTCAAAATATCTTAGGACAAGTCTACAGAGAAAGGTATGAGCAAATTTTGGCCATGCTCAGAGCTGACAAGACACAGCCACTGCTACTGTGGAAGCCAGTACTGTTCCCTCTTGTGATCTGTCAGATAAATGCATTCTAGAAGCAGGACAGGCTCAAGAGGAAAACAAGAATAAACTGGAATGAGCTATTGAAGGGACAGGAATTAACTGAAGGAGCTGGATGAGAAACTGGAAGGAGCTGTTACCAGAACATAACAATCTCTAATACCTCTATCTGGTGTTATAGGAAGGTTAAAATATCCTGGGATTCAAAAGAAAGACCTGACACTATCTCTGGTATATTAAAACAGGGAAGCATGCTAAAGGACACATACAGTTGCAGCAGTTCTGCCTGTCATTAATTAAAGACTGCCAATAATAACAGAGAAGATAAAACACAGACTATGTCATCCTGCTTATGGACATGGTCAATGGGATACTGAAATTAGTGGGAACAAATTGGACACCTCACACAACACTTTTTAAACTGAGAGTTAATATATGTGTGAGCATATTTTAAATTATGAGAAGTAGAATTATACTAATAGTGCAAAAGACAGTCATGGACATCGTTCAGTAATACGCTGCATCATTTTGAAAGCTGATGATGCTTCACTGGAGACTGCACGTCTTTCAAAGATCCAGGAACACATATTACCAGTACACTTGAATATGTCCCTGGGTCTTAACAATATATTAATAATTAGACTTCTGATTTTGAACCAGAAAAAGTGCGTGCGTATGTGTGTGTATATACATATATATATAGTCTTCTATCAGTTAGAAACTATCAGCAAGACACACTTCAGCAACAACCACTTTAATTTGAGAAATTATTTTTGAATATATATCACACTTATTCTTCCATTGCATGAACTTTCTAGAAATTTTTCATAAGAAGAAAAATGTTATTTTTAAATTCTTCATCAATGAATTAGTGCTCCTTGTAAATTTAATGTATTCTGTATATTCTACAGCTTTGCAAGAATATATTTCTTACCAGTGGGGATAATGATAAAATTGGTATAATGACAGAAATTATTATGACAGTGCAGAGATCTGAACACAACAAGAATGAATATATGACAATCACACAAATCTTTCTATGTCTATGATATTGGTAGTATAACATGAATGGAACCGAATCAAATTTTTATGTGCGCAATTTATACATTATATTGAGCAATATATTTTATAAAGCAAATAAAATTTGTTTGGAAGTAATTATTCGATGGCCTGAGAAATATCGGAAAGAAAGCAGACGAAACAGTAATGTTAATCCCATGCCAGAAACATGTTTTATCAGGTTTCCTTTTAGCTCTTAAACAAGATGTAGTAAAAACAACAACATTCTGTCAGACTATATGTTCATTCCTTGCTTCCTGGATTAAATATGCTTATTCTATGCCACATTTTTATAGCTTTCAATTCCTGTACTTTAAATCTATTAAACAATGTCAAGTTGAATTTTCTTCAAAAACTGCTGCAGGTTAAGAAAAAAAATAGGACAGTAGAATATTTGAGGGCTAACATTTATGTCAGCTAATTAATATGGATCAGTTGTGGTCTGCAAGGATTTTTAAAGTGCATGCATGTTTGAGAATAATATAGACTAAGGATCTGATTTTGTTCCTTCTCAAATTGATAACAAAGCTCTTATTGATTTCAATACAAGTATGGTGTACCAGTTTTGTAGGTCTGACAGATAAAATAAGCTTTTGTGCGCTTGGATAATGTTAGTTGTCCCAAATCGAGCATCGCCCAAAATGCAGATCTACAACATAAGAAATAAATTGTAGTTGTAACATTACATGTATTGCTCTGTATTCTCTTTACTTGGTAAGGGAATGAGATTTTGAAAAAATAAACACTGGGGAAAAACCCAGCAAATTTGTTTGGATAGCAAGTTCTATTTAAATAAGTTAGAAATCAGCCCATGTTTAAAACCAGATGTCCTCTAATCCAGAGGATACAACACCATTTCCTTATTTTAAAACATTAATATTCCATTATTTACTCTCAAAAGAGTTCCTGCTAGCAGACAGAAATTGGTTATTTGAACATGGTTCTAGACTGTGACAAAAAGAGGCTACCAAATGCACAACTGTTCAAACACTTTTAAGCAAAAGATTCATTCTTCCTATATTGAATCCTAAGGTAGATGGATTTCTCAGCAACTTCTTTTGCATGGAATCACAGAATAATTTAGATTAGAGCAAGATCACATAATCCAACCTCCTACCCAAAATAAAAAGTGAGATTAGAACAAAAGTAATCCAGGATTTTATCCTGTTTGGACTTCAAAAAGTCCAAGAGCCTTTCAATATGAGCAATATGCCTGGTAACCGGAAAAAGAACAAATGTATCTTAACTGTAGAACTGTAGAAGTATTTGGGTTGAAAAAGGCTTCCAAGATCATTGAGTCCAGCTGTAAACCTAAAACTGCCAGGTCTACCACTAAACCATATCCCTAAGCATCAAGCAAGTCTACTACACATCTTTTAAATACCTCCAGGGATGGTGACTCCACCACTTCCCTGGGCAGCCTGTTCCAATGCTTGGTAACGCTTTTGGTGAAGAAATTATTCCTAATATTCAAACTCAACCTTCCTCGCTGCAACTTGAGGCCATTTCCTCTTGTTCTGTCACTTGATACTTGGGAGAAGAGACCAGCTCCACCTGGCTACAACCTCCTTTCAGGCAGTTGTAGAGACTGGTAAGGTCTCCTCTGAGCCTCTTTTTCTCCAGGCTAAAAACCCCTAGTTCCCTCAGCCTGTCCCCATATAAATTACTCTCTAGACCCTTCACTAGCTCTGTTGCCCTTCTCTGGACATGCTCCGGTACTTCAATGTCTTTTTTGCAGTGCAGGTCCCAAAACTGAACACAGGATTTGAGGTGTGGCCTCACCAGTGCCAAGTACAGGGGGACAATCACTGTCCTGGTCCTGTTGGCCACAGTATTGTTGATACAGGCCAGGATGCCATTTGCCTTCTTGGCCACCTATCCTTGAAATACTCATCTAAAATGTTTTTTTCCAATGAAATCTGACATAGAAGTAAACAAGAATTACATTGAGCTTAGTATTACACCTGGTTCCTGTCATGGTAAGTCTTACCTTTTTGTAGTGTTTCAGCATCAAAGACATGCTCCTTGAAGAAAGCTCTAAAGGACAAAGGACTCGCACTGCAGTCTTCTGAAAGTTTGTCAACAGCTTGTTTAAACATAGCAACTAAGTCATGAAGAGGTCCATCTAAATCAAGGTGAGAAGTGGATGGTGAAATCAAGCTCAGGCGTACCGAGATTGATGCACAACATGCAGAACTAGACTCCACAGATTCACACTCAATTTGGAAGCCCTCTGACAACATCTTCATTGCAAAATGTTTTCTTTGGAGTGGATCATCAACTACTGCAACAACATGCCATTCAATGGCAGCATCTCTGGGTAGGTGAGCTATTACAACCACAGCGAGCAACCCACATACTGGAGTTTCATCATGATACATCTCTGAATCTTCCACCTAAAAGATAAACAAAATATTGTCCATATTACAGAGCTGTAGAAATTAATGTTGCTCATATTCAGTTAAAATATTAAAAAAGTATATGCAGTACAGTTATTTCATGGAAACTGCTTTTTCCCTCAACTTCCCTTACTGAAAAGTCATCTTGAGCAATTATGAATTTATCTGAATGTATTTCCTCGTTTTTGCAATCTCAAACCACTACTATGCCTCTACCATTAATAAAACAAACCTAATCATAATGTATTTTGCACTCATTCTGTAATCAGAAGAAGTCTTTTTGCATATTGTGACTTTTGTTTATACCAATGGTTTTTGAAGAATAAAAAAATGGTAGGAACTACCAAAACTATAGAAATGAGTCAGTAAAGTACATGAGTTTTATTTTAAGAGTTGGAATACTAAAGATTCAGTTCAGATACAGCAAAAATATAGTTCAGATGGTTCTGAACAGCTGAATTATCCTGACCAAACCCTCTTAGAAGATAAAATGTGTTTTTTTAATAGCAGAGTTCATTGAGAACATATATTTAAATTGTTTTCACATCAACCACCATGTCTAATTAGCTAACTTGGTCAGCTAAATCTGAATAAATGAGTTCCTTTTCTTCTGACGGTTTTAAATAGCTTTCAAGTACCTGAACAGTTGAAATGCTTATTTTGACCAGTGAATTACTTTTTTCCTTACTTTTCCCTTGATTTTTATGAAGACAGAGTATACTAAGTATTTTTAATATTAGTGACTTACACCATCTTTGTCTGTACACAGATAATAACTTTTTTTATATACCAATTTGCTTACACTCCAGTATATGCTTTTAATATTGTCCATTGCCTGACCTCTGAAAGGAAAAATAACAAGAAGGCAAACCTGTCATTTTGCCTGAAGTCGATAAGGCCATATAACTCGCAGTACCTTCAATTCACAAGCTCAATTTTCAACCACTTGCTCTCAACTTTGAGAGGAAGAAATAATGACATGTTCCAGGCACTTTATTTCAAAATTCACTCAGAAAGTTATTGACAAGAATTTTGCAAAGAATATCTTTGATGCTTGACCCTTGTGAGCTGTTTACATGAAAAATGCACTTACTTCTATATTAACGATAGTGGAGTGTAATTCTATCCCAAACATGTAGCAATTGCTTTAGCATTTCTAGTTCTGGTGTGGTAACAGAAATAGGGACAATTTGTCTCAAATTGCAATCACTTCAGTCATAATAAAATCTCACAGAGTACTGTTTGCTTTCAGTACTTTCATTAGGCTGGCCGGGGCTGTTATTAAGGTAGCAACACATAAATGTTATATTAGCACTTAACAGGAGCACAGTATTCTCCTCCAGGAGATGAATTCTAACCTTGTCAATATAATTCTGCTCTGAGTGCTGTAAAACAGTTTGAAAAGATGAAATACTGGAGCTTTGCACTGAGAAAAAAAAAAAAAAGACATGCTCATTCAGGCTTAAAGGCCACTTTGCTGGCCCAAGGTGCTGAGGTACTGGTTAGAAAAAAACAGTCTAAAGAAGCTCTCTCAGGTCACATCAAGCACTAAGACAAACTTTTCTACTTCCCTGTACTTGTCTTAGGTTGTTAAATCAATTACTCGCTATTTCTGCTTGCCTTCAGCTGCCATTTAGAATATGAAGAACTATGTGAAAATTAAGGCCAGGAGAAAGTACATTTCCAAATTTAACAAATGAGAATCATTCTGTGTGAAAGACTATTCATAGTGCACCTGTACGGTACCATAACACTCATAACCTTTAACTTTAGAGTTTGCACAAAGCACAAGTGATAGAGCTACTGGGGACTAAATCTTTCATTAGTAGCTACAGAATCTTATAGAAATACTTCTAACAGTGACCTCTTCTGACTTATTTTCAAGAAATCACTGACATTTGTCTTATACTTGGATGCTGCATTTATGAGTTACCTTTCAGAAACTTACAATTTTCTTAAAAGAGCTGAGTATCTTTATGATAGACTGTCTAGTAAATGAGGATGAATATATAAGGTCTGCTAAGAAATTATACTCATATGATGCTAGAACAATATAAGTAAGTATTAAGAGTGAAAATGAAGAGAAATTATTCAATTGGCTAAATTGTTTTTACAGTTGATTCTGCACTCTCATCAATGGGATTCATCACTTCTGGCAGATAGCTGTGGTACTATGGATAAAAACATGTTTTTTGAGTTCTTGCCCAAGGATACTGTTGTAGACTGTTCTATAAAGTAGCACAGCTTTTGGTCTAGTCTTTCTTCTACATCTTCAGAGTCTTGATCAGAAAAAAAATGAGGTAGAAGAGCATATAGCTTGAGTTATAATTTTTGAAAAAGAACTGTCAAATAATTATTGGGAAGATCTAAAATTCTTGTTGAGAGACAAGAAATCTGTTGGGGCAAACACTGTTGAAAGCAGTGATTCCTTAAAAGTATGGATTAGTTGAATTTTACAAGTCTTTATAAATTTCTTTAATCTGTAGGTGTAATTGTCATCTAAAGGCATTTGCCCTTTAACCATTATTTTCTAGCTATCAGTTTCCAAATTATTTTCATTTCATGGGAAAAGTGTCTTAAGTTTCCAATTTCCACTTGTTAGCCTTTCCACTGGATTTAATCCTTTCTAAGAACAAATACTACAAGGTAGCTCTGCAGTAAGATATGTTTGAAAGTCATGGGGGAAAATAAGTAGATCTAAAGGTTCAATGTCTGACTGCTGAGATTATGTGGAGAAAGATGCTACTTATGTGCTATACTTTTACATGATCTGATTTAAAGAGGGCTTAAGGGAGAACGACATCAGGTAACATCTGTTCCGCATGCAGGAGACACTCTCTGAAAATAAATGGTTCTACTGCAATGACTTTTTTCAGGAATGGATGTAAACTGGATCATCTCAGAGACCACACTACTACAGAATTCAGATTCTGTCATGCTAGGAAATGGTAGATCCCAAAACTTTGGACAAAGATTTGATAAGACAAGTGATTTAGCTCTAACTGAATCTCACATTAGACTGTCCTCAAAACATGTTGCATAGTATCTTCCCTTTGCCAACAGGATCATCTGCTACTTCATTTATCAAAGAGGTAAAAGACTGAGATCCAGAAAGTTTGAAAAAGGAAGCCAAAAGGCAGATTTTTCTAAATACATGCATTGTATTTATATCATTCCATATCCAAAGAAGGACTACAAAAGTTTTTTTAACACGATGCTTTACAACTACTGCACAGTTCAACAAAGGACTTTTCCCATCTTGAAGAAAATACTGATATTCTTCTGGCGATACAATGCATGTTTCATTAACTCACAGGAGAAACCAAAGATACAGAGTAAATTTTAGGATGACAGAAAAAGTGACTCTTATTTAGTTCTACTGTAAACACTGAGAAAACTGCCATGCTAAGCTAAGTGACATCTTGGAAAGTCTTCACAGGCTGGTGAATAAAGAATCATAGCAGTTGACGGTAGTTAAGAAAACAAGTAAAGCAAAGAAAACAAAGTGGGTAACACTATGCCACTGTAAAAATTCAAAATTCACCAACATCTTTAGTAAGATAAACAGCTCTGGATCTCTCAATTGAAAAAGGGCATACTAGATCCAAAATATATTTTGAGGAGGACAAGTATGATCAAAAGCTCTGGAGGGTCTGATTGGAATTGTTCTGCAGTCTCCTTAATGAGAAGACAGGGGCTTACAAAATCATACAGGACATAAGAAGAGTGGATAGGGATAAGAACTGATTTTGCACACTTGTCTTTCTGTACAAAGAGCTATGGACCATCAAATGACATTAGTAAGAGCATGGTTTCAAAAAGAACGATGGTGGGTGACACCTACAACTCATTGATGGAGAATGCTCTGGTTGCAAGAACTTTACAGGGATTCAAGGGGAGCCTGAACAAGTTCTTTGAATACAAATTCAGTGGGCATTATAAAAGAGACATAATAAAATTCCTAGATTATTATTAATTTATATGAGTTAATAATTTATATAAAGATTATGATTTATATAAAAAAATTAATTTGATCAATTTAAATATGAATTAAAATAGTTTGAGGTTAGGAGAATATTAGAGTAGCTATATGCTTTTACTGGTTTTACTCTTCACTTCTGCTTAGGGCTACTGTTAGGAGTCAAAATACCAAGCAAGGTCTACACCATTATGGTTATTGTTATGTTCTTAAATAAGCATTTACACTGGTACTAGCGGTGTGTTTGGTAAAGAACTGGGATTTCTTGGTGGAACTCATGGATTTTTCACAATTAGTCCCTTCCAACATGTCCATAATTCTAAAGGAATTTTATGTTCATCTGTGATGTTCCAGACTGATTTTATAGATGAATTGTGAACAGTGAATCAAGTACATGAATGCAGAGAACAGCTTTGAGAGCTTAAGTTTCTTCAGCAGAGGTACTGGCATCAGAATATTGGGCTGGAAGAAGTGGGAGTTCAATGTGGTTACTCCTTCTGAGGAAAAAAAGGTTTCTCCTCCTTTTTCCGAAAGGTTTCTCCTCCTTTTTCCGAAAGGAGAATCACACACAGAACTGTAATGCTTCTTTTAGGGGGACATACACATCTTCATTTCTGCCTTAACTGACAGAGACAGCACAGACAACTAAAACACGACAGTCCCAGACAGTGCCAAGCAGGAGGTTTGTCTGCTTTAGGCACCTGCCACAGGAACAGGGGTTTGGAGCTGCCTTACACTGAAGTCACCCAGACAGACTGCTCTGTGTTAACCCCTCTAATGAGGTTCTGCAATGGATGCTCAATCCAAACCTGCAAAAGTGTAAGGATGTTTGGCTAGAAATAGAAAGGGTCAAAAGGCTTGACTGAATACTTGTTGAAGGCCACAGTACTACAGTTATCAAGCAACATACAATTCAGTAAAGTATCTAATAATGAGAAACGAGAATGGGAACTTCCTGTACTTTATATTTGCGCCTAAACTGAAGTGAAACGGCAGCTTGGTAGAAACATTCCTTAGTTAACACTTTTATCAATCTGTTTACTTTGGAAATAGCTCTTTCATATCCCAAGAAGCAAGGTGAAGAACAGAGAGGTTGTCAGAGGGTTTCTAAACTTGCAATTAACCCTACATTAAAGCAGAAGTGTTATCTGAACTGCTGCGTGGATAATGCTCTCCTGAGCTTTGCACTGATACAAGAAATTATCACATTAGTTCACAGTATTACCAAATCCTTGCATTTTCTGTGCCGCAGTTCTTAGTAAAGATTCACCCAATTTTCATTGTGTATATTCAGGAGAGCCACAGAATACTCTCACACTAGTGAATGCTTGATGCATCCACAATACTGCTACAAATCAAACCAGAACCCAATGGAATGAGCAGAGTTAAATGAAAAACATTGGGCTGTAAGGGTTGTAAACTTACACAGAGTTTTGTTTTAAAGGTGCTAACCTTATAAATATAATTTTTTTTTTGTAATAAAAAAAATAATCCAAGGCAGAACTATTAAAATTCCAATGAAAACAAAGGAATAATGAGTTAAAGACAAAACTATCTTCAATCCATTGTATAAGTATCTAACTATTTTGCTTAATTAAACTGAAAAAGGTGCACATTTTGGCCTTTAACATTTATTATATAAATTTGTTTGACTATCCTCCCTTTGTTCTAAATGAGAAATATTCTTTTTGTTGTGTTAGTAACGACTAAGGCCTATCTACCTCACAGCTGAATATGGAATCAGGCTATAAGAGATAGAGATGAATGCATAATTTCTATCTCTACAAAGAATTGACTTGGAGAACAAAAAGAAAGATACTGTGATGTTACTTTTAGAAGCTGAGTTTATGAAAACCTTATATGGTATGCATTATTACACCATTACAGTGGCAAGATTAACGTGCCTTTAAATAATACATTTAAAATTTCTTTTACACTGTCTGCATTAAACAAAGTGCATCAAACTCCTGAGATCCAGTTTGAGCTTTGCTGGAGTCTCTCACAACAATAGGTTTATGACTTAAAAAAGTAAAGATTCCACTAGGAAAACTGCATAAGAATAAAAATGTCAGTTCCTGAAGAAAGTAGGATAGAAGAAATTCTTTTCAACATCCTAGTTTGTCTAATAAATAGGCCACATGCATTCCTGGTATACCACATCTGAATTCAAACAATGAATACCACAGTGTTTTATAACAATAAAGTTGTTAAGAATGTTCCTTTTGGAAAGCTTACAAAAATAAGAAAGTCAGACATTTAGTATTTCTTTCTGAAATAAGACAAATTATTTTATGCATGCCAAAAAGACATTAACACAAAACTGGCAGACTAAAAATGAGGTCTTATAAACTGAATATTTGCCATAGAATAAATACTGTAAATATGAAAAGAAACAAGTTCTTCAGAAATTTTAGTCCTCCCTCCTCAACATGTTGGACAAAGCTGGAGGTAGTTTGGTAACCATTGTGTCATGTAGAAATTATTTTGTACAATGTCAACTGGGAAACTGAGCCTGTACTTACTTTGGTGCTACTGAACCATGGAAAATCTAGAGCAAACCAAGTGGTTCTTTATTTTTTGTAGCAGCATCTGATAGCACATTTTTCAGAGTAATCTCTTTTTTGTGCAGTCTTTAGCTATCATTAAAAAACAGAAACACAAAAAAGGGAAAGCAGATACAGGGAACAAATATGAGTAAATATAGAAATTTAGAGGCAGTACTATTTCTCAGGGTACTTTCAATCAATTTTTGTAATTTAAATGGATTTCTAATTAATGTATTCTTTTGATACAATGATGATAATTCCACCTGCTCACATTGGAAAAAAATACAAATTAAATTTTCACCTTAATAATTGTGAAAAAAATCTGCTTGTATCTATAGTAGTGATGCAAAATTAATAATTAGATATGAAATGGTTGGCAATTACCATGCCAAGCACAACAGCTTAACTTTTCTCAGAGATGCATTTTGCAGGTGGATGAAATGACCATACCCCAAATTATTTTAGTGAGAGTATAAGAAATTTGAAATCTGTACAATATATTGATAGCTATTATTAGGATTAGACAAGGTGATGGGCTAAAATTTTATGGTAGTCAACCAAGTATGTCAGAAGAAACTACCAGAAAACTTAAGTAGGAACACTCTTAGGGCCCAAATCCCACAATAAATATACCATAAATTTGATTTATAAGTTGAGAGAGCTTTTTGGTGCATAAAGGATATGTTGAAGTCTTAGCAGAATCAAAAATTTCATGATGAATGGTCTCTGAATAGTGCCACTGGAAGAACAGGTAAGCATTATATAAAAGAGCAAAGCAAATATGGAACTCATGAAAATAGAGAGTTCATAAGAAACCAGTTCAATAACTTTACATGATCTATAGCTTATATTGCTCAAACAGAATAATTTAACAACTTGCTATTCTATCTTTTACCATGATTGTCAACAGAGGCGAAGAAGTGGTATAAATTTTCATAATTTCTGTGTGATAGAAAAAAGGGTTCTGTTGAAATTTAAGACATAACCTTACAAGCTCTCTTTTGATTATATTTAGTACAGAAGGCTATCATTTGCTTGTTAATTTTGTTTCTCTTTTCTATTGTTGGATCACTGTGTTTTCATCCTTTTACTGAGGATGAAACTGAGAAGCTCTGACAGGATCAAAACAAGAGCAATCAGTATCACATTTCTGTGAAGACATAATCAGCTTTGAACAAGTCTCTAGAACAAATAAACAACTGAAAGCCTGAAGACTGTACATAGAGTCTGCAATAACTAGGCTAACACCTCTGTTTTCTGGACTTATCAACCTGGAAGTTTTCTTGCAAAGGAAACTCAAATAATTTCTTATTAGAATAAATTGAAAGAAAAATAGAAAATGTAAACTGGCCTGCTGAAAGAAAGACACAAGGTTCTGCATGCACAGTAATGGAGAAGCATCTCTTGTTGAAAGACTGAGACTTCCATTTTTGCTTGATTCCTCTGGTAAGTACCACAATCTTGTTCTAACCCATTATCTAAAAGCACAGTCTCAACAGCCCCACAGACTTCAAGTTTTCAACTACCCACTGAATTTTATACATTTCAATCTCTCTTCAAAATACATTTCGTAATTGTATGTGACAATCATGCCACCACCAGAGCAAAATAAAGATTTCAAAATGTCGTATAATCAGTTACGGTAAGCATGTGATAATATCAAATGGAAAATATAAAATATAATTTCCTCCACATTTTTAGAGGGTTATAAATATTACTTTTAGCACTGATTATTCAGATAAAAGCATGTTCAAAGTACTGCAGTGGATGTGTCTGGACTGAGAAACTGAGAAGCCCACGACTGCCAGCAGGGCTGCCAAAGGGGCAAAATGCCTGAAATGCAGAATTAGACAAATATTATTAATTTTAAAAATGGACATGACTCTGATTTTCCCTCTTAATTACTCCCACTGATGTGTCATGAGACAGATTAAGTCTTAACTTTTGTTTATTATAGCTGATTTGGGGAGTGGTAGTTTCATTATTTAATTTTAATTTTATTTTAGGGAACTGTGTATGTTTTCAGCAGAACTCTGATACAAGTGCTCTGACACAATATGAATACCTATATCTTTTTTTCCTAAGTCAAAGGGGTCAGGAAAGGTTTTTCACTTTTGTAAAGTCCATACAATCCTTTGGTTGTTTGCCTTACTCTCTAGAAATAGTCATGCTACCATGCGTACTTATCAACCTGACAAACACTCTTCCTACTGCATGCGAAGCTCAGCTTTTTCATTCTCACCCTGTGGCATAAAGTATTTGGAACTCCTAAGGTCTAATATATTTTAGTACAAGTATACTCACAGAGTTCAAAATAGGAATTTCTGGGTGAAATGTAATGGTCTGTGATATACAGGTCAAAATAAATAATCTAATGGTGCCTCCTGGCTGTACAAGCCACTCAAGCTATGAAATCAGTTTTACCCAGTACTTCTGCTCAGCCTTTCTACCAGCATTGAAGTGCCTGAACTCTAAAATCCCACACTGAGAAGGTAACCATCTTACTCATTATGGCCTTTAACATCCCTTGCTGATAGTTTTAAATTTTTAAACAGCCCTACCTGTTGTGCTTCCTTTTATGTGTGCTCATAGTTACAGATATAATTTCGGAAGCAAAATATCTAAACAGCAAGCATAATAAAAATGAAATGGGTTAAAGCTTATTAGCAGTAGGGAGCAGATGTAGCAAAATTCTGCCAGTTCCCCTACATTTCCTCCCCAGCAGGGATTTTCTGTCAAGCTGTGAGTTAGTTCTTTACACTAATCCAGGCTGCTGTTGCTGCAATTGCACCTTCCTATACCTTGCTATTGTACTAAAAATTCACTTTGATTTTTGATTTCTTCCTTCTTAATAATAATATTTAAAGCAGTTCCTGCAGAGCTAAATGTAAATTCAAGCACTGCATGCTAGATGCTCAAAAGGGCATGAAAATGTAAAATTGATAAGAAAATAATTACATACTGAAAAGCTGTTTTATTTGCTTAAAAAATAGTAAATTTTCCTCAGTGAACTAAAGGTTCCTGAGCCAAGACATAACCAGTTAATGACTGAAGTTAAGATCCTTGAAATACCTCTCAAACATACATCATTCAATATATCAGTTACAATGTGGAAAAAAAAAGATAACTATTTAAGGAACAAAAGTCATAAATTGATAGTAATACAAACTGAAAGCAAATGAAGTCTGCCACATGAAACATGATCACAGACTGTCACTCTGAGGGTTTTCATTCTTCATGTGTAGTGTCAAAAATAAGCACTTAGGAAAGAGAGTTGAACTGAACTAAGGATGTTCAAGATGGAAAGATTTCAGTTGAAAATCATTTGCGAGTGTGTACCCAAATGAGATAGAAAATGAGCAAAGTTAATGGTCAAAATCTACTTTGTGGGCATTAAGGATAACAGATTTTATGACGGAGAATTTGAATTTTGGATACTGATTGCAAAGACATTTTCTTTGAAAGTCTACTTCCTTCTGAATTTTGACAATGAGCTCTGGAACCAATTTTCAAACCAAATATCAGCTTTCACCTAACATATTTTAATTACATCATCTGTTCACCTGTACATGCACAGCACCACTAGCTACTCTTGTCAAACCTGTAATTAAATTTTGTAGAATGCAAGGAAGAAAATTTTGATGCTTCTGGAGGCAGAAGAAAAACAATTTGAAAATTCTGGTGGCACTATTAAACTTCCACTAACTGTCAGGCTCTCCCTCATTGCAGTATCCACCTTTATTAGTAATATGATATAAAGATGTGCAATCAAAAGTCATTTCATAGAATCACAGAATGGCTTGAGTTGGAACCTTGAAGATCATCTAGTTCCATAGTCCCTGCCATAAGCAGGGACGCTTTCCACCAGGTTGCTCAGCCTGGCATGGCCTTGAAGGGACCTCCAGGGACAGAGCATCCACAATTTCCATGGAGAACCTGTGCCAGTCCCTCACCAACCTCACAGAAAATAATTATTTCCTAATATCTAATCTAAAGCCCCACTCTCTTCCAATCAGAAGCTATTCCCCCTTGCCCTGTCACTACATGCTCTTGTAAACAGTCTTGCCCCACCTTCCTGTAAGTTCTTTCTAGGTATGGGAAGGCTGCAATTAGGTCACCCCGGAGCCCTCTCTTTTCCAGGCTGAACAATCCCAATTCTCGCTGCCTTTCCTCACAGGGGACGTGCTCTATCCCTCTGATCAACTTCGTAGTCCTGCTCTGGACTTGCTTCAACAGGTCCATGTACTTCCTGTGATGAGGACCCCAGAGCTGGATACAGTCCTCAAGGTGGGGTCACCAGAGCAGAGCAGAGGGGTAGAATCCTCTCCTTCAACCTGCTGGGAATACTTCTTCTGATGCAGCTCAGGATATGATTGGCTTTCTGGCAAGCAATTTCATTTTGAATGTGGTGCTTTTTAGTACACGAATTTTTACTGGAAAATACATTTACATTCCATCTTATGTATATGAATCTTTTTGAGGCAAATATTTGATTTCAACAGACTAGTCAGTTACTTTCATTTTTTAATATGGTATGACTGCAAAACAAGGTCAGTTAAATGGCATACCATATGACTATTACGGCTTCACATACCTTTTATTTTAACTCAAGCCATTTACATTGACCAGTAATGTCCAACATATAGTTTGGAACTTGGATTTTGCAGGAGCAGTTTTCTCCCAGTTCAGTGTTACAGAAGTCAAACTCAGATGATGCAATTCAGGCAATTTCTTAAAATCTACTACATTGGGTTGCCCAAAAAGTTAGGAAAAAACCTCACCCCTGCTCCAGTTTTTATCATCAAGCATGAATCTATATGATATATAATACAATATAATTCTTTGGTCCATTCAGCTCAGCTGTTGCAGCTACGTCCCCTCCAAGCTCTGCCAAACCCCTGCTGGGTATGGGTGAAGTGGGAAAAAGATAAAGTCTTGATGCTGTGCAGGCACTGTCCAGCAACAGCCAATACTGGTCTGTTATCAACACAGTGTTGACAACAAATCCAAAACACAGCACTATAGGGGCTGCCGTGAGGAAAATTAACACCCCCCTAGCCAGACCCACTGCAAGAGAAAGTTCACAACAACCTGCAAGTTCTAAGACAAGTTTGAGTTAAATGTGTAGCCATTCTCAGCAGTCACTGGGATGAGCTATATAGAAAGCAAACTTATTCTTCTGAATATGAAGATATGTCTCTCAGATTACTACTGAAATATATAATGGGATCTTAACACTTACGCTCCTGAAGGCAGTTGATTCCACGTACAGAAGATTAGAATGGAAGGTTTTTCGTAAATGGCCTTTAAGTGACATGTATTAGTATATATGCTTGTTAAAAGTTGTTATACTAAGAAAAAAATATAAATATATATTCATGGATATGCTTGTAATGTGTATATACATATATATTACATCTATAGGCATATATATGTATAAGAGGAGGAAGGGAGAAAAATCTGTATATATATGCCTCCTCCATGTAATTCTGCAGAAGATGCACAGAGAGACTACGAGACTATGCATTACTGAGTTGCTATCTGCAACTCCACACAAACATTCATTTGACAAATTACGACAATCCTTTACCAAAATCACCGGCTTAATTAAAAATGGTTGACAATTAGTATTTTCTTCAGCTAAGAGTTACATTTTCCTCTTTCACACTCGCTTCTTCATTGATATATTTATATATATATGCAAAAGTAGCTATTTTTGTCAACTACAGAAGATGCCCTGGGTGTTTCCACAAAGGTGCTTATAAGTGAGATGCATAAAGACCTGCATAATATTAACACTGAATAATGTCCAAGATAAAATCAAAGTTATATTTCAAGTGTTACCACCTGTGTCTATGGTGTTACATCCAAAGGACTGATGAGAAGTGAACAGGTATCATATCAACTGGATGCATTTTTATTTTTCATCAATGAAGCTGAATAAAAACAGGGAGGAAGCTGAAAGTGATTATTCACTGCTATCTGGCATGCATATAACTGAGTATTGAGCAGGGAGCACTGCTCATTTTTGCTATGCAAAAATTTAAAGAGGTTTCAAAATAAGATAGCTCACTTTCACACTGTCTTACATTCTTTTTTGAAAGTGGAGTAGAGGAAAGCATAAATAATTTTTGGGTTACTTTGACTTTTATGAATAAGAAAATTAAAGTTCTATTATTAATTTTGAAGACCATGTGATATCCTTCAGAGAAAAGGAGGAAGAAGAGGAAATGAAATTATTGTTATGACCAGCACACAGAACCAGAGATGAGGATAATCAAGTACTGAATTTAGTAGGATCCCTTGGATCATACAATAAAATAGTAAAGAAGTACTTCCACTGGAAGAATGAAAATGTTTTCTCAAGTCAATTTCTTTTTTTTTTCCCCTTTTTGATTTTTTGATGGTAGAAGATCATTAATGTATCTGAATAGAGACAAGATCCTTGCACAATTTCAAAAGGAAGAGATGATATTTTGAGCTCTAATTTTGACTGAAACTTGACAAAGGAGAAGGACAGGTATGAATTTTCCTAGTTAATTGTGGAGTTTGTCTTCAGTGGTAATTTGCTGAATCTACTTGAGGTGTTGAGTCCCAGGCAGCTTCTTCTCCACAGAGCCATTTGCATGCTGCCCAGCCCCAGCAGGATGGGAGAGATAATATGAAGAGCAAACATGAGAGAACTCTTAGGCTGAGGTAAGGACACTTTAGCAGGTGAAGATAATAAAACTAGCAATGCAAAGGCAATCCTTCACTTCCTCCCACCAGCAGCCTGATGCCCAGCCAGCCTCTGGGGAATAGCCACCTTGGAAGACCAAGTTCCCCAGTTTTTATGGCTGAGCATGCCGTCATATGGTATGGGTTATCCCCATGACTGCCTCTTGCCCACACCCAGTCTATTCACTGGAGTGCTGACTGGGAAAAAGCCTTGAAAATGTGCAAGAGTAGCATGTTAGCCACAAATCCAAAACACAGCATCACAGAGGCTCTTAGGAAGACCCAGGAAGATCCTGTACACTATTCAATAGCAAGTTTCCTTCCTTGAACAGGAATGCTTTTCCAGGTTCTGCATAACCATGACAAAGAGGATATTGCTCACAGGGAAGGACTTTCAGTATATAAGTTTGACTAGTTTCTGAGATCTGAGTTTTCTGATTTTTACAGAGCTTACATTGAAGAGACAATTTAAAATATCCTCCCTGGTAAAGACCAAGATCTTGAATAGCTACTTAGCATTGAATATCAAACTACTTGTCGGAAGCAGTAACTTGGAAGGGATGTTTGTCTGACAGAGATTAACTTGCTACAGTTTTAGAAAGGACTAGTTGTTAATAAGACTTTCTATGTAGGTTGAGGTGGTAATATGGCTCTTCTTTCAGTCCTGATCAACAGGATTACCTCATCCAACAGAGAACAAAAAAACTTTGAACGTGATGAAATCCTGAAATTCTATCCTTCATTCTGGGAATTTAAAGTGCCCTAAATGTAATTTGAACTACAGTTTAATAGAGAAGTTTCCTGAAAGTAGGACTTTGATCACTTTTCAACCAAAATGGCATTCATCCCTCTATAATGAGGCAGTGACAACAGGTACTTGCTTCAGGGATGAAACTCTGTTAATGGCTTTCAGTCATCACAAATTAGACTTTTGACCAGAGGTTCTGGCCTAAGCAAACAGTGGATGCATATATGCACTCTTGCTTAGCACAAAAGTGACAGGCTCAAAACAGAATTAATGTTTTCAGCAAAGGAGATGAAGAATCACTCAAAACCAGTCTTATAAGGGAACTGCTGCAGGGGAAAATCAGTCAGCCCGGATGAACTAGGCTGTTTACCACACTGAATAACTTGACATGCATTTCTTCACTCTGTCTACCTGAAAAACAACATTCAAATGCATGGACACATTACCTGTAAATGGCAAATAAGCTAGTGTAAATCAGTTCATGGAAATCACAGAGTTATGCTGACTTATACCAGCTGAGGATTTGATTGTATCTGTAGATATCTACACAAACGATCACAGAAGAAATGCTCTCCCTTCTTATTTTCTATTGTTCATATTTTTTATTTATATTCAACAAGTTGAATTAATGCATACTCTTTAGACTATTATGCAATCATGTGATTTTTATACACATATATTCCATTTCTAAAAATGGCTTTAGTTAAAGTCATGTTCTTTTAGTTGACTATACTCCTTTTTAAAAGTTATTAAGGCTCCACTAATGTTACAAATAGAATATCATAATCTTCTTTTAAGAAAATTTCAAGTGGCAAACCTTTCACCTCCCATTATTTCCCAGTGTCAAATGGCAGACTATTTCCAAGGACCTCTGGATTTCCACTATCTGCATTTGACCTGTGTTAAATATTCTCACTACAGTTGCTTCAAATGAATAGAAAAGCTTTGCCTAATCTGAACACAGGGGAAATGAAATACACTAGGCACAAGATGAAAAACCCACTAGCACTGTGCAATTTAATGTACTCTGTGTTCTGAACGTGGGCCATAAAAGAAGACTGGGTTAATATATCAAACTGTGGACCATTCAAAATAGCATCTAGTAGCAAAAAAGATGTTATGAACCTGATGGGACAAAAAAGGGAAACAGAAACATGCATATTCTTCCTATTGAATTTTTGATAGGCATAGGTACTGGCTGTCAGCAGTGGTTTTCAAAAATATGTAGTTTTCTTCTGGTAATATTAAAAATCATATTAATTAACCTATGTAAGATTTGTAAATGTAAATGTAGCAGTGTTCTTATCTGTCATTTTTACCTTTATAATACTTGTTTACTTCTACTACTCATATTTTGACTATTTTGTTCAAGAAACTGGTAAAAGGAGACCAATTAACATTACCTATACTATTTTCTATAGGACACAGAATTTACAAAACTTTTTGGAAATCTAACAATGTCTTAAATAAAGATATTAACCAAAACATATAGTAAGTTAGACAAAAAAAGTGTACCTGAATATTACTGGGTTAGAAACATCTCTTCAGTATGGTGAAAAAATCTTCTCACAGAAACCTGAGGAGGTTTTTTAATACTCCATTTTAAGTTTTATAGTCATTTTCTCTATAGGTAAAAGAGGATCTTAAACCTTTGTCCAATCCTTTGCAGCAAGAAAAATCTTCAAGTTCCACTATTTGAGCATAAGCTACTTCTGTTGTTTTTAGGATAAAGTGTTAGAGAATGCATGAATTTTATTTAAATTCATGACAGTCTGTATACTTCAAATAGCACAGGAATGTCTGAACAATGCACAGACTGCTGTTACAGATGCATGATGCCATTCTAAATGACTGCCATGAAAACACACTAATTACTCCAGGAAACAACTGCATGTAGCTAGACAGGTTCTTGTTCAAGATTTAACTTGTTTATAACTTGGGACCTGTACATTATTTTTAAGGCAAAGTGGAAAGATACAGGAAAGCACCAATGGTATTTACAGGAGTGTCGAAGAAGGTATGATGCAGGGGCTCCCCGGAAGGGGTCCAGTGCCCTAGATGACTGCTCATAGGTATCTTTAAAAAATCCTAGTTCGGGCACACTTACATCTTTTGACATCTAAGCAGTTTGTAAATCTGGTCTAAAAGGTTTAAATTTAGATTTTTGAATTTGGCATCAAGTTACCCGAGTGCTGAAATAAGTGTAGAACCCATTCACAATATATATCAGATAAAACACTGTGAATCTTTCTTCCATCACTTCTGCATTACACACTATTAAGACACACATTGTCAACAATCTGACTGGCATTCCTGACAGAATGAAAGTCAACTGCAGCACTCTTTGCTGGATTTGAAACAATCATGGGATCACAGCCACTCATGCTGAATTCTTACCACAAAAAAAAAAAGAAAGCTTCTGTCAGAAGAAGATGGGCTGGAGAGCTTTTAATGTTTGCATTACGTTTGCTCAGAAATTTATTGGTGGGAGAGTACCAGACAACTAATGTCCAAATGCAACCCGTGTTATAAAAGTCAAAAAATATATTTTTTTATGTCACAGGAAGTTTTCAACAAGTAGATTTTTCATTAATGAGGATGAAAAATACATTGGCAGCTGCTTATTACAATAACTCAGAGGGGAACTGACCTATAATATCGGAATTTAAGAAAAAAATACTATGCGTAAAATGACTTGCTGAAAAAAAGATATAATGACCTTAGTGCTATTAATATATCTTGATATTACATCAAGTATTATCTTTCTGTGCAATTCTGTCTTCTAATCTTAACAAAATATATTGTTTTCGCTGTCTCAAAATCTCCCTTCACCAATATTTTGGGTTCACTTACAAACACAAGCAATTCTAAACTTTCTGTTGATAAAAAAACATTGTGTACGGAATACAATGAACTATTTCCCTATAATTTTTTCTTTTTATAACAAAGAAATAAGAGATAAACATCTCAGAGAGTTCTGGAAAATCTGCCTCCAGGTTTTGTATATATTTCATCCAACTAAAATAATGGAAACTAATTTTTAGCATTCAGACATTTTTATAAACAAATGCATATCAAAAGCAGCAAATGGCCTGAAAATTTTTCTGCAAGGAAGTTAACGTGCTCTTATCTCACAGAAAGAATTAATTCACAGTACTTTTCCATGGAACATGTAATTAAATAGCAACAGTCTAAACGAGTATTTATTACACAGTTTATCAGAATTTATATATTTTATTGATCTAGATATACCAAGTCTTCCTGGGGATTAGCAAGATGTAAAAAAAATAAAACACAGTGGTTAAGCAAGCTGGAATGCCTGAAAGCTTGAGACAGCACATCATGCTTCTTCTTTGTATTGATGAGGGTAACAAAAGAAAGGAAAAAACAAGCATTCAGAGGTAGGAAAAAAATATAACCATGATCTTGCCCATCTCAGTTAGCCTAGGGGAATCTGTTATATAGGCAGAAGTGCAATCCACCACTTGAAACAGTCTAACAAAATACTACAGGGATGTCTCTGCATAGAAAGCCCATGGGTAGAGGAAGGAGAAGTTAGGGTGTAGACTCAGCTCCCAACTAAATATAGTGGGAGTAGTGTCTAAATGGTACAACTCAAGCCCTACTGAATAAAGTGCATTCACAAAGTAAATTAATAAAATTTTGCAGGCACAGTCACTGTTATATCATTATACAATAATTATTTGGAATATTTCCATCTATCAATAATGCCATCTGTCCCACCCAATACAAATGGACTACAACCCATCTGGCTTATTTTTTTCTATTGATTACTCTGCTGAATGAGTTAGCAAAACCGCTTATAAAATCATCATATTACATGACACTGTCATTAAAAGATGTGAAGTAAAGAAAAACACACGATGAGACTTAATTGGAAAACTGTCAGTTCTTCTTCCAGAAAGTTTTAGCAATGCTGTAAGCTTATTTCTTTTTTTTTTGGCTACTTAAAAAATGCCCCAAGAAGACACAAAGCCCAAAAACCCCCTCAATGCTAACTACTGGATTAGACAGAAATTGTTCTACCACACAACTTCTACTAGGTATGCTAGAGAGGGTCCCTAAATTTATCTCCTCAAGAGTATCTAAATATCCCTAAGAATTCCTGGCAATCACAAAGAAACCCTGGAAGGAATGTAACTTAAAAATAGGGTGGAAGAAAGCTGATGATGGCTGGCATTTGTATTTGTTAATTCCAGTAAGTCTTCCTAGGTTTTGGGTTTGATTATTTGTTTGCATAATTGTCTTTATGCTATTTTTGCAGCCTCTGTTTTTTTGTTTTTTTGTTTTTTTTTTATTTTAACCACTGTTTCCCTAAACAATATTTTAATTTCTCCAGCAACAAAAATGCAGTTTTATCCACCTACAGAATCAAATGCTAACTTCAGCTCCTTCATTCTAGAGCTCAGTTTTTACAATACCTTTTAGTTTTACTAAAGGAATTCTCTCTTGTGTACATTCAAAATGTTGATCCAAAGATCCTTAGCCCAGTGATTTAGGTGTTGTTCTTTTGAGTGAACCCTTGGTGGGGCTGCTTTCTTATGCTTCCCTCCCCACTTTTTTTTTCTTTCTACTACAACCTAACATCCCTGCACCAGATTTCTGTTTCCTCTGTCACCCCGAATGGCTTTTCCAATGACACTGCGACTCAAAGGGACATATGAAGGAAGAAGAGAGAGGAACAGGGGCTGGATTCCAGCTCTAAGGACACAACCCTTGATGACTGTAGGTAACTGGAGCTCAGTAAGGCTCAGGGGGTTATACTGTAGGGTTGGGCGGCAGGAATGGTGCTGGGAGTGCAGATACTGAGCTGCCATAAGGAGTGAGGGAAATCAGGATGACAGGAGTAGAAAGGAGTTGTGTAAGAAAGAAGGAATGATGCTTGAATAAGGAAAGGACCAGAGGCTGACTGACTGAAACAAATTAAAGTTGCTAGGGGGCCCAGCCTGCTTACTGTTACTATTTGCTCCCTCTCTTACAATCCCCTTCCATCCTCAATGCTCACTAGAACCACTTCTCTAGTTAATAGTATATGAAATATTTCCTCTGAAAAAAATTAGATTATTCTGAAATATACCTTTTGTAATTTATCTAAATTAAAAAAAAAAAACCATTTAAATTTAAATATAATTGATCTTTCTCTTTGTAACTCAAGAAGGTCCTAAAAGACAATTGTCACCGGCAATACTACAAGAAGTCTTCTAAAGTCCAGCTAAGTGTGTCTGACCCTGTGGCCTTATCTCAAATGAAGCTTTGAGCACCTGCATGTCCACATCCAGCTCATAGAAGTAAACCTTTTGTGCTATAAAAACATATCCAGAGAACAATTCTCATACTTCTCTTTATATTATGTGCTGTTAGGTCCAATATATTGGTGTCCCTAACAATTTATTTAATCCCTTTTGTGCTTTACTGACTACTGCCATCAAACATGTAGAAGGATTCAAGGGAAGTTGCTGAACAGTATTATTTATGCAGAAGATATCTGCCAGGTACCACCACCTGAAAGAATGCTAAATTTCTCATGCTCTAAAGAAAAACACCTCTGGCAGTTCTGATGAATATGATTTAGTCACCATTTAAAATAAAATTATCTTAATATACCATCGTTTTGCTACTAAATACAGAACGTTCAACAAACAGAAATATGGAGTCTAAATCCCATCTTTAAAACATAATTAATTATATGCTTTATGATGTATAGCTTAAAAAATTAGTTCTGAGCTGAACTGTTTTATTTGCACAAACAAACTCCTTTTTTCATGGATGACAGGAGAACAATTTCAACTGAGAAACCATTTGTTCTTATTAAGTAATCTGTAGGTTGCTACTGGTTCAGGCCTTTGGCCAGCACTTAAAATAAAGTTAAAGAATAATAAAATACTTTTGGTCTGGCTGATTTAGTTTAACTGGTGAAAACAGACCATTATTTCATGTCATGGTATTCAACAGAACTGTCAGTAGAAGCACTGGGATACCAAAACATAAACAAAACCACACAGGTGAGGAATATGCCTTCAGAGTAAGGCTACCATATTCTGTCTTGCACAGAGAAAGGCAGTATCTTACAGAATCTGGAAGGCTGCTCCAAAGTAAAATCTACATTAATTACCTGTTTTCACTGATACTGAAGCAGAAGTACAACTGTTGTACAATTTATCATTTTTCAATACAAAATCTCTATTTTCATTAACAGGAAAATTTTATGTTCAGGGCAGGGTAATTCCCTCCTCTAGTTCCTTGTAACAAAAATATTTGGTAAGTATTTTTCTGTGTTTTAATTTGTAGATAAACCCCTACTAATAAAAAAATATGCATATCCTGAGGAAAAATTGAATTCCTCTGTCTGATTCTCCTACTGACAAAATTATAGAAACAGGAACATGCAGCTGCTAATAACATCTCACTCCCATTTATATTTAGGTTTTATACAAAGCATTTTTAGATGGTGTTGTGGCACATGTTACTTTATCTAATATTTTTTTATCTTTCTGATACTGTCATTACTGAATTATGATCTGATAAGCACAGCATAAGACTGATGAACATCCTACAGGATTGCCTGATGCCTGATTGCAGGATGTTTTTCTTAAAGATTTCTGAAAACTGTCAAGCAGCTATCACTTCACAGGATTATGTGCAGGCAACAATCAATTTTTTAAGCTATGGCTTGAACAATCAAAAAGTGACGTGGAATAGATATTAGTGGTAGCTCAAAAGTAAGCGACTTCATCAGTATTTTTCAGGTAGCTAAAAAAAAGAAAAAAAAAAAAGCAAGCACTGCCTAGTCCTCTTAGTAAGTGGAAGAAATAAAATACTTGATAAAGAGTAGCTGGTACGCATAATAATTATGGAAGACCTAAAAGACTGTATATGGAAAAAGGATAAGTTTCAAAGAACTGGCAAACACCACCAATCTGTCTTCCAGCCTTATATATTGCAAATCAGAAAGCAGATGGGGTTTGTGGTCATGGTATGTTACTAATTGGTCATGGAACAAAAATGGGAATTTAATTTAAAAAACTGAATTTAACTCAGATTCAATACTGGATCTGAGTCTGGTCTTGAAGGAGTAATAAACTCTGTTTAAGAGTGTTTTTCATTAGTAAATCAAGTTGAGATGTGTAAGCATGTAAGCAAAGTCTACATCTTTACTCTTGCCTAGTGCAGAGACTGGAGACAAAGGCAAATAGAAGGAAAATTTCAGGCGCCTTTTACCTTCTTCTATGAAAATATTAACATATTCTATGCTTCCAAGCCACAAGAAAACATAACAATTAGGCTATATTAACTTATACAGAAATTATGCATTTGGTTTTTATGCATTTGGGGAGAAGTTATGTTTTATTTACAAGATTTGCGTCCACCACCTTTTAAGGCTGTCGGGGTGTTCCATGGCTATTTAAGAAAAGGAGAAAAGGGGCACATACAAATTAGAAATTATTATGGCGTCATTATAAATCATTGTGCAAATTACTATGCTGTTAAGGTTAACCAATAGACAGGCATGTCCAGCTGTGGTCTTAGAAGTCCAGCTGAATATAAAGCAATTTTGAGCAGTAAATTGCTAAACTCAGTTATTGTAACAATATTGTTTGTAAGAAAGTCGGGAAAAAATGCTCAAGAGAACAACTCAAAAAAAGTTTTTTTATTTCTTATTATGCAAAAATATATGGACAGAAGTAATTCAAATGAGGTATTGTTCACATTTTTGTTAGAGAAATTGACTGTTCTTTAAGAGTTCTTTAACACAACGCTTTGGGGAATTAAGACAAAGTTAGTGGTGAATATAACTTTCTATTAAGCAATTTTCTTTCTCAATTGTGCACAACCACTTATGAGCCAGAACATAACAGCTCAATCAAACCTTTACTTGAACCCCTCTGAAACGTACTGAGAAAATTCTGGTATAACTGCAAGACTTAGAGAGAAAAAAAAGACAACCCAGAAAGAAGAAAATGGCTATGGCAGATACCTTTTTGCATTCCCGTAATTTCTTCTGCCACATGGAGCGAGCAATAGGAATGCTCTTGCTGTCAGTTACGTAGCAGCTGGCTGTGATGACGTGGTGGAGTGCAGTCTTATGGCTCATGGCTTGAAGAACTCGCTCAACGTGACGGAGAGAAACTCCAGCCTCTCTATGTATGCCACCGCTAACAAGCTGCATCGTGCAAGGTACCAGAGCAATCTGTCCAGCACAGTAGAGAATATCGCCAACCTAGGAGAGAATCAAACCAAGTAAATAAGATTCTGGGAGTTTACAGAAGACAAGGAAAGCACCTTTCCCTCTTCCAGCTAGTTTCTTTCAACAGTACTGTTCTTTGCTATCATTTGTCACAAATGGAGCAAACATGCCAGTCTGAAGACAATTTTTTATAGGGATTTAACTACAACACAGAAACACAGCACTGCAATAAACTGTAACCCAACAGTTAATGCATGGATATATGTGTCAGCTCAAAACAACAATCTGATGTTGTGGACTGTTACAGCTGCTGGATCACACCGATGCCCCAACATGGTTAAATATGTTCCTGTTTTCTTTTCTTTTGAGTGATGATGCGCATTATCTTTGGTTCAATGCTACTTTTTTAATCCTCCATTTCTTAAGCTTTGTTTTATACAAAACCATAGAGGAAAGTATCAGTACATATCTGTAACATCTTTAGTAAACTAATTTAAAAATACTGTAAAAATATACTTGCAGAACACCTAAATGACTGTGTGTGAACAAAAAGGGATGATATTCCACCAGAAGGTAAAAGCAAATTGCAGATTGAAAATAAAATGCTCAAGAATGCTACTTGAACAAAGAGATGGGTCACCTTTTGAAGATGGAATTAAATGGGTGGCGAGATTTATTACTGCAATGCAGTTACTTCGGGCTTATTTTCCAAAATCTTCCTGGCAACACTCTGAAGACCTGCTTTTTTTAACAGCAGCCAGCAAAGGAAACATTTATTCTTATTATTCAGACATCTCAAAGACTTTTTTATAAAATCTTAATGTAAATATGAAAACTTTTCATCATCTTATGCTGCACTTCTCTAGAACGTCTGTGCATTTCCTAAACAGCGAAACAGTAAATTTTATTCACTATCAAAAGAAAACTAAGTATAGAAGTGGGAAGTAAGGTGGGCGTAAGCAGCTTTGAAGTCAGCACAGGAAGAATTTTGCTAGGAGTAAAGACAGAGAAAATGGACTGTGCAAGGAATCTTTCAGAAGAATTTTGCAGAACTTACTGTATAAACTGTAAAAATTCCTCAGAATTAAGAATAATTTAAAAAGAAATCTGTGTCCTAGAAGACATGGCAATCAAACCATGTGACAGACCCATATGCAACTCCAAATCTGTCCTCATAACTGTCTGTGTCTCACAAAAGACTCACACATGTAACTATTGGAAGAGTATCTTACACAATTTGGCATACAAGTTCTATGATTAGCAGCTGAAGAGGGGGAGGAGGCAAAGAGGAAACAATATATCAACTGACACACATCAACTATTTAAATGGTTTAAAATACCTGAAATATTGTTTGATAATGCTATATTTAATCCTGAATTTGGAAAAAATATATGAAAGCAATATTTTGGTTTATAGGAACAAATGGTCTTTTTTTTTTTTTTACAGTGCTATTTTAAAATCTGTGCCACTGAAGAAGGGAGTCCAGCCAGCTACCAAGTGGCATACTGACAAGATGAGAAACAAATTCAGAAAGATATGATTCAGAGGGGCACAGGTTTGTTTTTAAAGCAAACCATTCATTTTCACCTCTGCAAAGTGAAATCCGTGCATTAGTCAAAAACTTCAATGCAGGTAGTTTATACTTCTACAGAAAAAAGAATCACACTGGCAGTATTTCTTCCTTTTTTTCCCCTGTTGAGCTGCTGGTTTTCCATGCATCACCCATGTTAATTATTAGGTAGACAGAAGAGCTGTTCAACCAGTTCACTTCCCCTATTCTTGAACAGATTGTTTGAGACATAATATGAATACTAATTAACGATAAAATATCTGTCAGTGTTTTGAAATACAGACCAAGATAGCACTTTCTTAAAGTATCCTGGACAGTTCTGATACAATTAGCCCTACTGGTCATAAGCAAGGTCATAAAAAAGTCTCTGAAGGATTTCAGCAAAATTGGCACCACTTTTGGCTAAGATTCAGTGGGAATTTTGCAGAGTTTTTTAAAAATCAATTGAAAAAAATCCCTCTGTTCCTAACATACTTGTTTGTATCTTAAGATGCAATTAATAGAAAAACAGTGTTCCCAACAAGCCACCATGC
Source organism: Edolisoma coerulescens (assembly GCA_013397115.1). Lineage (NCBI taxonomy): Eukaryota > Metazoa > Chordata > Aves > Passeriformes > Campephagidae > Edolisoma > Edolisoma coerulescens. The sequence continues at coordinate 1,078,434 of VWZW01000415.1, forward strand.
TATGGAAGGGTGGATGCAAGGGGAAAAGAGGGGAAAAGGATAAAAAAATGGCCACAGATTTGCAGCAACTGTATTTCAGGGGGACATAATTTAGAATAAGGGAAGGAGGAGGGGCGTCTCTCTTCTCTTTCCCAGTGACTCAGTCATGAAAGGCAAGCATAAATAATCAGCAAGGACAAAGCAGCAAACCAGTACAAACACTGTTTTAGCAGATTTCAAGACGTTGTCTCCGGAATGTTTGAAGCATTATACAGAAAATTGTTAGCAGAGTAAAAGGCATTTAAAACAGGGAAGTCATCATACTATCTTGTTCACAGTACTGAAATCTTACAAGAGGAGCTGTCACAATGTATGGTGTCAGTACTTGTGTTGTGAAAGGGTTCTGCAAAACCCTGCTAGAACCTTGCTACAGTTTATCTTTTTGGAGCATTTACGAGGATAACAGAAGATCTGTCAGGGTATAGATTCACAGTGTATCAAGCCTAGAGGACTTGCATTATACAGCTCAGCATAGAAACAAAACCACAATATAAAGGATCTATATTGATCCTTAAAGGATCCACAAGTAGACAGTGGATGTCTCACTGGTGATTTGATTTTCACTGCAGACCATACACATATTTCCAGTGCTAAAATTTCAAAAAAAACTTGAACAAAAGACAACCTCGAAAACTCAAGCTTCATACTGCTGAGATACTCACTTGTAAAAATTTATTTTCAATATAGTTTCACAGCAGTAAGGAGGTTATAAATGGGGCCTCATGTGATTCCACATTTCTTCCCTTTTTATTTTCATTTGTATCATTGCAAGTTAAATGGAAGGTGAGTCCTTTTAAGTTATAAGGATTTATATATGTTATAAGTTAACAGTTTAGCAGCTGTCTTGCTCAGTCAGCACAACTGTAAATAATCAGGGGAGTTCAGTGGACAATCAGAACTTCAGAGGATGCAATGCATGCTCTCACAGATAGAAAGCTAAGAGATTATTTGAGAATTACTAGTTTCACAGTGTAGCTGTCTTGCAGGGATAAGTATAATTCAGACCTAGGGCACAGTTTATACCAATGGAAGACTATATAGTAGCTTTTTTTTCTAAGGTGCTTTCACTTATAGGAAAACAGAAGGAAAGCATCTACGGAATCATGGAAAGGAACAGTCAGAAGAACTGACTCGGTGCCACTTTGAACTGTTCTATCCCATTAAAAAGTCTTTAACAGTATTCTAATTACCAAAAGGACACAACATATCTCCCATACATACATATATGTGTGTGTGTGTGTGTGTGTGTGTGTGTGTGTGTGTGTGTGTATGTATGTATGTATCACGAAAAGAAACAATGAGAAAACCAGACTTAATTGAACATAAGGTCTAACTTAAGCTTCTAATAAGAAGGAAAAGCTGCAATTATTGTTGCCCAGAAAGAAACAGAAGTAATAGGATACCTATAGATATGCACTGAGTTGTTTCTTTTTTAGTTACGGGCCAAGAGCAACATGGAAGGTTTATGAAACCGTTCCTGCTGGTATTATTAAAACTTGCTAGGGCTTAACTGACAATATAAAAATTGCTGGAAACTTCTAACAGAGGGATCTCAAGCATTCACCCACAGATACTTCGGCAAATGCTAATAGTTGCACCACAAACACATGTTCCTTGGAAGGACGGAGTCAATATGCAATCAGCCAAATCTTTATTACGAATGCAGTTTGGTGTCTGAGTGACTGCTGCCCTTTAACAGGTCAGGGTGCACAAAAGGTTCAGTGACCCCCTGACCTAACAGTGACACAGCTCACCTTTAGGCTCAGTCAATGTAAATAAGCAGAACGGACAACACACTAATAGGCTGCCTCTGGTCAGCCACGGGTACCTCTGACCTTAATGAAGACCTAAATCAATTAATACTCCAGGCAATAAAGACCTCTGGCTGATTAAGTTAGATAGAAATAATCTTTTCTAACGGGATTAAAGCTGCAAGGTGGTGAACTTTTTATTCAATATATGATAATCCTTTCTTCCTAGGGCCCTCTTATTTTAGATAATGATGGCAAAATTGCTTTTTGAAATGTGAAATCTTTTATTCAACTGACTACTATGAAAAAGTTTTAAAGGCATCGTTTAGACAACAGTAATTGAAAAGCTTTGAGTTCACACTACGAAAACAAACTGTATCTGGCTAACATGATTCTAATACACCCAACTTTTAATACAGTTCACATGTTTTTTCTTGAACTGTTACAAAATTTTAGTCTAAAAATTCCAGGAATGAGTTCATAATACATAGTTGAGTTTGATACAGGTTTTCTTCTGAGAAAAAAAGTGCAGTTATCAGTAGCTAAAAGATGAAGGATATATTCCTAAATTATTATTATTATTATTATTATTATTATTGCTACATTTGACCAAAAATGTTATTGTTACCTTTGACCAAAAAAACCTGCCATTGCTAAGACCCCACATATAGCTTAGTCAAATGTTTGCATGTCATACTCAAAACTTCAGAACTTCCCTTTGAATAAAATAAATTTTTTCCTAGTTAGGTCAAGAAAGTATAATTAATCGATAAAAATTAATCAACAGCATATTATGCCTATTTTATTGAACTAGCTGTAATATTTCCACAGTTTTTATGGTTTTATAATTTAGTTTTCAGATGCTGTGACTCCATTTTGTTAGTTCTTATTTTGGGATGGATGTTTCAATATGTATCTGATCTCCTAAGCTACAAGACTACAAAACACTCATCATTTTGTATTGCTCTTCACTATTAAAGTTTATTTTATCAATGTGTGTTTTAAATTTTTCACTTTGAACTTATATATTTGTGGGCTGAAAATTCATAGAACATTTTATTTAACAAGAAGTGAAATAGTACTGCAATTTCATGAATGCTAACCTAGGTTGTATTTTTTTTTTCTGTGCAGTTCAGGAAAATTAAGATACATCATCCCACAAAGTCATATTTGACATTGAATATGGTGTCATAACGCTATTAACACCCCTAAAACTTTTATACATTTCCTAATTTAAATTATACCAAAGAGAAGTATCATGTCACACAGTATACAAACACTGAGCAGCACAAAAGCTGGCAGTTCTTTAAACTCAACAGTGCATCTGAAGAAGCCACAATACTGTTATGAATACTAAACCAACATAATGAATATCTCCTAATCATACTCTATACTTCCCAATTGTAAACACCTCTGCAATCTTCTAAAAATCGAATAACTCAAAATAAGCCTTTTGACAGTGCTGGATTTAGAGCAGGGAATCTCATCTAATACATTCCTGAAGGTATGTAGTACCTTGAAATTTAACAAAATGCTAAATGCACAGACTTGAGAGGGACGATCAGGTCAAAAACTTAAGAGAAGATAAGATCAAAGTCTTAGCTTGAAAACAATCTTTTAAAAACTGTTCTAACCTATCACAGAAAACTGTAATATTTGCATACATACTTTTGGAAATGTTTTGGTTGTTTTTAAATCTTGATCCATGTCAAATCAATTTTATTCTGCTCTACAACTGACAGAAATAAAACCCACACACTTCTGATTTACAGAAGACAAAGATTCAAAAACTGAAATTTTCACAAAGAAAACCCACCTCAAAAACTGTCATTCGTATTCCAAGGGAGTATTAGACATAAATCAAAAATAAATGCAGCTCTTAAAGTCAGAACCCGTAGTTATAAACATCTAGAAAGATTCCAATAAAGTGGGTGAAAAAGGCTTGCCATCTAATACATCCATGTGGGCACGACAGACAGCTAGTCTGAAATCTTCTCCATGACTCTTGTTTTAGTCAACTTGGAATCTCCAATAGAGAGAGAGGAAATGAAAAAAATTGAGGTAAAAATATTCTTTACTTAATATGCATCTTTTGGCCCGTGTGCTGTACTAGTGCCCAGGGTACATATTGTTCCTTCACGGAAAATTACAGTAGACAGCTCAAAGACTTAATTACCATAGAGGATAAACTGTTCTCCACATTCTGGAGGGTGCTGTTTCCTGAATACAAAAAGAGCAGTCTCCCTACTTTAAAATGAGCAAGCTAACAAGAGTATTAATCTTTGATGCATTTCTTCCTTGGGACAGTGGAATTCTAGTCTTCATGACTATTAATCTGCCACCTTTTACAAAGCCTACCATTCCTCTCAAGCTTTTGAAAAAAATCACAAGTTCTCACACAACCACATTAGCAAATCTGCCAACTGTGAAAAATTGCAGAACACTCAGCTTTATGAACATACCTTATCTAAAAGATGGAGTAAAACCTCCAAACTGATTAACACTTCCTCATTTATTATTCATATCACTTCAAATAAAGATGCCAAACAAAACAAATTTTTAAAAAATGTACTCAGATGAGTCTATTCCTATCAATTGGGGTTGGGGTGGGGAATGAAGCATTTAAATTGGTATTTACTAGAAAAACTAAAGGCCTTGTCAGGGTCCAGACAAACAAGGTAGAAAAGACTAGTATCCAACAGTGTAAAGTGAGGGAAATGACTCAACATGGACTCTTGAGCAATGGATACCATATTTTTAGAAAATGCATATTATATCCACTGCAGGTGATTATGTTTTTTAGTGAATTATATATGCAGAGATAGTGGAGGATACTAGTTATAATTCATATGGATTCTTAAAATATCTGATAAGGCATATCTGGAAACTATTTTTTAACTCTCCTAATTATAAATGCTGTTAACTAGCTGATTGTCTGTAAGGAGAGAGTAATGAAAATGCCAATGTAACTGAAGTGGGGTGCCAAAGGGATTGGTATTAGTCTTGATTTTGTTTAACATCTTCATTAAGTCAATGGAAGAAGGGATTAACAGCATGATAATGAAACCCACAGAGGGTACTAAACTGGAATGTGCACCAGTAGAAATAATAAAAATGGACACAGATAGGTTTGAAATAAAGGCAGCAAATAAGAAAATGAGACAGCTTAGGAAAAATGAAAACTTATGCCAGAACATACGGCAAAAATATTTTGAAATACAGACATTCAGAACAAGGGAGAAAACTTGACTGAAGAACTGCTGAACAGTTTATATTAAAACATAACTGCTTTTTACTAGAAGCACATTCAGTATAGGACAAAAGAAGATGCAGTCTCTGTTCTCCTGACATTGGTCTAATCAAAGAGTAAAATTTGTTAAAAATCCCCAAACTGGTATCATAACCTTTACAAAAAGTATGATATGATTTCTGTATTTCAAAAGGAAGTCTGTAAAAGATCAGGTGATATCAAAGCTTCAGATGATTCTTCAGAGCTAATGAAGTCCTTTTTTCCAGAAGTTTTTAGATTTCATCATTAACACTGTTTTTCAGTTTACAGTTCAGCATAGCAGCGTTCAAATTATGATAAGCATCTTAATCTGCCAGAGTAAAGATGTAAAAATTAAAATCCCCCTGTTCTTACCCTCCTCTGTAAAGTGGAAATTGTCTACAACTTACATGAGGTTATCCAAGCATTTATTTGGGGTTCCCACACAGTTCATTTGTGGTTTTACTATTCAATCCTAAATTTATTTTCATAACAATAGCTTTATAAAATATGACCAGAGAAAGATATAGCTGGCATGTTCATGAGACAGTCTTCCCTCCTCGATTTCTACATTTTTCTGTACTCTTAACAGTTATAGGAAACTGGATAGCACATAAGGGAGACAGGTTATAAGGTAACTGTATCCATACACACATTATCTAAAGGAAGATAAAGACAAAAGATTAAGTGATGTGATATGTGTTTATATTACAGACTTTGTCTCTTCTACTTTTATCCTTAAACATGCAATATACTTAGAAAGGAATCTCGTAATATCCTTCCCACATTAACTGAAGCTTCTACTGACAATGTCCACTTACAGTAAACTAAATCACCAGTTCAACCATCACTGCAGCGATAAAGCAGTCCAAGAAAGCACAGCAGAAATTTCTAGATTTAAGTTTCTATTGACAAGAAGGGTGCTACTGCTTAAGGCTGCACCACTGTTGTGGAATTCAGCATCCAAGGAGAATCAAGACTGCAGTCACAAAATCCTATAAAGAGTGAATTGTGTTTTTCCCTTTCCTACCTGTCTACAATCCTTATTCATGCCAACTGTCAAATAGTTTAATGTGATTATAAACAGAAGAGGGACAGCTAGGCAGAGAAAATACTCTGTACTGAAAAGTGAAAGCTGTTCATCACACGACAGTAATTCACAGTGTATGAAACACATTAACACCGTGACATTCTATTCTTACAGAAAAGATTTTGTTCCCAGTCTTCACTTGGCTTAATATTCTTACATGAAATATGCTGTTCATGATTGTCACTGGCTACTTTAAGATGGTTTGTGATGACTGGGAGATGGGAAAGAAGCAGTTGCATAAAACCAAGCACCAGATAACTGAAAACAAGTTAACTGTAACTACAGTAAGCTAAAAGTAATAGTTGTCATTCTAGCCATAGCGAGTGGTTTTGGGTTTTTTTTTGCTTTTACCCATCCTCTATGTATACGTAGTCTCACATGGATTTTACTTACATCTATGACTACCTAAGCAATAATCAACATTAAACCAGCTTAATATATGACAAAGATTATTCAGTGCAGAAGTCCAATTTACAGTAAGTATATCCACCATCTCCCAGTGGAAATGAGACTTGTTTGTGCAGCTAGATGTACCTGTACAATACACACAACAGTAATGCATATAAAATATAACCTACATGACATACAGTATTTATCACAATCCTCTGCTTATTTATTCATATTTCAGTGATAATACTTCCTTAAATAGCAGAATATCTTTCTCCAGGGATACATCTTCCAATGCAAATTTGCAAGTCAAGTTCTGATTATACTTACAGAAACGGAAACTTTCAACAAAGATCTACATATATACTTAATATTCTTGGCCAAACTAATGTCATATTACCTTTTCTGCATCATCAATTAAATGAAACTTGACAAAGAAATGAGTTTGGGTGTTAGGGATTCCATGATATCAGCTGCAAAATCCTACTAAATCCAGCAGTACAGCAACAGTCCATAGCTAAAATTCTGTGTTCTGAGCAGTAAGATATGACCTGATCTATAAATTTAAAGAACTTGTAATTCCACAGTGGTGATGTATTATACATTCTCATGTAATCTGAATTACAGTGTTTATGAAGTGCAATCCAAGAAACAAAATGCATGAGGAAAGTAATGCCTTTGTGGCATGCATGCTATTAACTATCCTAAAATCTAAAGATTAGTAACAAAACAAAATTAATGGAAATTAGTGAAACACAACAACAACCTCAGAAATACACTAAATACGCTCATCCACACACATTTTCACAACTCTTATTTGTTGTATGCTTAAACACTGACCTTTTATCAGAATTGCAGTGTGGACAACATGCTTATATAAATTCCCATCCACGCAATGAGGCAGAGTTTCCTATGGAGCTTTCGTGGGCAGATATTCACTTAGATCAGCAGCACTTCAAGACAAGAACTTACCTACTGACTAAGTGGTAACTTGCATTTAAAAATTAAACTTCTGTAACAAATTTTATTTTAATTCTGTTTCCTAATTAGACTATAACTGTATTAAATTATATTCTATACAGTAATACATATTCATCTGGGTATGGAGTTGATATCTCGCATTATACATTGTCTAATTTTTTTTTCTGGGGTAGTTTTTTGGTTTCGTGTATGTTCAACTTGTTCCTTTTAGTACTCATTTTAATGGAATTTTCTAAGTGGTTTAGAAGGATAAAAGTTGAGAACTGGAAATTGCAATATATTGACAGTATATTAGTAAGTAAAAAATTACTATTAAAATACGTATCTCATGTTGTGCCATTCAAGATGCAATCATGTTTCTATCCATCTTATATCACAAAGCAATTTCAAGAACCAGTGCCTGCAAATTTACTATGTGCTTAGCCCTTTTGCTTGCATTATTAATAAAGTAGTTATTTTGCTAGCAAAAACTAATTGCAGAGTCAAGCCCTCTGATACAAAAATGGACAGAAAGCCAAATGTTGAAACTAAAAGGGGCTAAATAAGAGGAAGGGAGGGGCAGACTCCAGCAAAGAATAGTCCAGCAATTAGGTTAATCAGCTGCAATATTGCTGAGACCCAGGTTCAAATCCCTTCTTCAGTATTTTCCTTTCACCTGATAATGACAGTGCTGTTGTGAAAATGGGCACTCCAGGAAGCACATCTCTTAATATCTTCTACTGGAGCTGTTCTAATTTGTATAAATAAATTCATGATCTTGGATAATATAGGATGGCATGATCCTGCTCTATGATGAAAAGTATTAGTTACGATGTGCAAAAGCTTTACAATGAACATTAAATCAAAACTGATACATATCTGATTAGGATTTCTATCTTGATAGTCTAACATTGTCCAAAAATTACAAGCATTCCAAACTGCCATGAGATGGTCATTGTTACCTTAGTTTTTGAAATTATAAACATTTAACACTATAAAAGATCCTTAAGATAAGCCTTATACTACAGAACATTCAGACAGAAAACTCTGTATGAACAGAGTTTTTGTGAAATATTTAGGCTCCTTCAAAAAGACACAAGATGACAAAATAAAAACCAAGGTAGGGAGGGAGTTTTTACCACATTTTAAAAAATAAAATAAAAACGCTTACACAAGACTAATGTGAACATGAGATGGGATCAAGAAGTTCTCTTGCATGTATAATTGGTTAGAACTTACACACAGAAATTATGAATTAGAAACAATATTGATGACATTATTATCAGAAAACCTTTTAACTTTTAATTTGAATTTTACAAATAATCAATAGAGTATCTCTTCAAAAACAGAGGCTATATCAAAGTCTAAAAATTATGCTGAGAACAGTTTAAATATCTAATATTGCTTTTTGAGCTAAGGGAAATTATAGGTATGTTACCGAAAACATAACCTTGGATGACAATGCAAATGTCTAATATTTCGCTTCAGCCCAACAGAATTATTAGCTAAACAGTGCACAGTATTTGAAAAGTATGTAAAAATGCCAAAATTATCAGTGATGGAAACTGTCTCATATAAATTTTACATTCTATTTATGTGACATAAAGATTGAAGTTGCACGACGTGACTGTTCATCTACCAGTTTTAGGTTATGTTTTCAGGTTTTGTGAAAAGACTGGGTTCTATTGTTAAAATAAAAGTCTGGCCTAAGTTCAATTAGCACAAATTATTTGTTACAAAGTCCAGTGAGGTATAGTTAGCACACAGCATCTTTCAGTGTGTGATTCCAGAGTTCACATTCAGCAATGTAACTGCCCACAGCACTTGACTCCAAACCTCAGAGTTTCTGACATTCAGAGCTCAATGAGTTAACTCATATAGCTCTCCAACAAAAAACAATTACATGTTTTTGCAGAAAAACTATCACATGCTGATAGTGAATAATTAAATGTTCAAACCAAAGAGAAATGAACTGTTTCTGTGATGTATGTTTTGAACTCCTAATAGCTAGTCTGATTCTTCAGAAAAATAGCAGTGCTACAATCAGGAAGGGCACTAATGGGGAATGGAGAAGGGTATAAAAGAATAATGCCTGTAATATGAAGAAAGGTGGAGAAAAATAGTTATTCCAACTGATATTTTTATTTCTTGATTTTAATGCTAACTCAGGGTGTCATGGATGTTTATGTAAAGGAATGCTTTTCACTGTATACCCCGGCCTTGTAAGGTGATGTAATGCTTTGATTTTATGCAAACTTGAGTAATAGCAGAAATTGCTCCTTGCAGGACTAGGCTCTGTATGCAGAACAAGATAATAGTGAAACTCAAATGAAATATGCCCTTTAAAACATCATCAGAGAACAATAAATCAGCTTAACACCTTCCCAACACAGGAAATTGAGAGTTAACCAGTATACCGATTTTAGGGTTTTTTTTAAAGGAGGAATAAATCTGCTGTTGGGAGATGCTTTGATAGACCTTTGAAGGTCTTCAAAACTCTCGCTAATATGTTATTCTCTAAAAAATATTCCCATAATTCTGCTGTCTCCCATAATTCCTTGCCTCGAGATTCATCTGTCAACTTTGATGCATCTTTTAAAGTACCCCTCCAAGCCTAAAAACCATGACTACAGACCACAGAAGAGAACTCTTTGCTTTGAAACTATCTGATCAATCAGAAGATCATTTACCTGCAAGCATTATTTGGTGAAGCTAAAGCGGCACATCAACCAGCAGCATCTGAAGGCTGAGGCAGCAAAACGTCAACAACAAATTGTCATTGGCATTCCATTTATGAACCTTCAAACAGCATCAGATCTTTTCCATGGGAAACCAGATCAGGTCAGACTGGAGCTGAATATTTCTTAACAAGCTAACCATCAAAAGAACTTACGTTTTGAATAAAAAGGCTATCATTTGTTGATTTGAATATCAAAGGAATCCACTGCAAACTCCCAGTCTAGAAAAACCTCCCTAAGCTACACCAGACAGGTGTTTAATAATCTATTATTAAGGCACTATTTTAGGTTACTCAGAATCATAAAAAATAGCTGTAACTGTGAAGCTGCAAATGGGACTGCACAAAGAAATGAATGCTATTAACATACTATTAACAATTCAAAAGAATGAGTTGACATACCAATCAAACTTGTTAATTGACTGTCAATGGCCTGTCCCTGAATATACAACATGACTGCATTATATATTTCAAATGCTGACAGGAAGACAGTTTCATTTGCATTAACTTCATAAACTGATCAACAACCAAACTGCCACATACATTTATAATGGGAAGCTGAATCATTTCAATATTCATGCAGCTCTGTAATTGTAAATTAGGTGCTGGCAAACAATACAATACTGTACGTACTCTAAAATATCCTAAATTTCTCTGACCTACTTTTTTATTTTAAAAGAGCAGTGGAAAAAAGTTGTCTCTTACGGGGACGATTATTACTTTAATTTATGGTTCGTGCCTTAGGCAAAATTTGTTTGCAACCTAGTTTGCAACCATTGTTTATAACTCTAGATGGATAACTGGTCCATGATATATGAGGCAGACAAGGTGATGTAAAATTTTTCTTGCTTTAGTTCTGTGAAGTGTAAATATCATTAAAATACAGAGTAAATCTGTAAAAGAACCAAAGTGAATGAAAATATGTACTATTTCCTTGCTATGACACAAAGCAGATGACAGCAGTGAAACCACTGAAACTTTCTAATTAGACACTGAAACATGTAATTTAAAGTGGAAAGTACTGTTCTTGCACATCCTTCCCTATGTCTTAGAATTTACTGCTCTCAGAGGTCCTGTCCATATAAAGTATGTTTCCTAAAAATATCTCGTAATTACACCCATTCAGTTTCATTGGGATTGACAGTGATAGTAGCTGAAATGGCTGTGATAGTGCTGCCATTTTAGCCAAATGGTTAGTCAGACATACTCCGAGCAAAGTCACAAATCATAGGAGTTGAGAGCCGAAGTGCTTGTGGCGCTTCCATATTTCTGAACATATTTATCTAGCAGAAATGACCAAGGGCTGATAATAGTAGGAAAATGACACAAAGAATTCCCAATAAAAGGCATAGGCAAACATTCTTCATTTTTCTGGTTATTATCCGATCCTGCAACACTTAATATCTTGCACTTCTGCTTGCTGAAAAATACAGTTCTAACTAAACTAACAGAGAAGCCTTCAAATGTTGTCATTAATGACTGCGTGCATGAATGTCAATTTGTATGCCCTAACCATATAAGGAAGATATGAAAGAAGAAATTCGTTTTTATTTGTTCTTGAAGTGCTATTGGCATATTTATCACTGTTTATATAGAAATAGTAATATCTCAGTCACTTTGAGAATCGGAGAAATAAAGCTAAATAGAAGTGTCGTAAATGAGGATTAAGTCATGTGGGTCTGAAAGTGTTCCACTGAGAGCTAAGCAGTAATTGATCAAAAATTCTGGAACTGTCAGGTCAGTCACGTTCCCTCTGTATCTGTATGACCTGGAGGTAGTATAAGTTTTAAACGTATCAACTGTAAATGCACGTTGTCTTCTTTTCCCCTCTTTTATTACTACTACTTTCACCCTGTCAATCCAACAGTCACTTCCCTGGCTTTAAAGTTATTGCAAGAAAGAGCCAAGCACTACACACCAGCATAACCATACAGATATGATATAAATGTCCAATAAATCTGCAGTCATGGCAATCTTCTCCTGCATTTCCTTTCAGATAAACAATATCAGAGGACAATTTCTCTGCTATCTAGGTGAGCTGCTATATTTTAGATTTTATTATTTGTACGACTGAGAAGCAAAAAATATTCACAGTTATTGTTCTAGCAACTGCAATTGAAGAGTAGAAAGACTAACAAATGGCAATATAAAATCTTTAGAAAAACTGAATATAGGAGCCACTGGGGTGATGGCAGTCCCAAATCATCCTAACAGGTAATCATGAAAGATTACTTATGCTACAAACTAGATATTAGCTTTGATATTTCCCCTGAAGTATAAGCTGAGTAACTGTCATACTGAATAACATCATATGATGGGTACTGCTAAGTTCATACACTGACAAAACAAGGATCATTAAAGCTTCAACATTCTTTCAGATAATCAATGTAATATAAGGAGTATGTGATTAAAAACATTTAAGACATGAGAAGTGTCAAGGTAAAGAACAGCTCATTACTCAAAGGATGTAGCATCTATAAACCCAGCCACGTTTGAAGGAGCTGGTCATTTATTACTGCTGCTAATAGTAATACAGAACTACAGTGAATTCAGTAATTCATGCTCCAAGATTTATAAACTTTGATCATAAAATATATACATATACACAGCTAAAATACATGCACATATAAATATTACTGTAACAGAAATGGTGTGATGTATGTTCATGTTTCAAAAGGACACTTGATTAATTCTAAGAAGCTACAGTTTGTCTGCAGTGCTTCAAAATTTACATTTGAAATAGTGACATTCTAATTTACTTAAATCAACATTTTCAATGAAATTTTCATTATATTAGCTGAAATCTTTGTGACCCTAAACAGCCTGCGGCCAGCACAGCTTTTGTAGGTGGGATAAAAACTCCTGTTCTTGAGAAGAATAAAACTTTCTATTATGTGGATCAAGTCTCATCCATGTGGGAAATGGTGCTCTCTTGAAGACCAGCATGAGACTAGAAAAGTAATTTGGACACAAAACTTGATTATTACAGAACTTATGATCATTATCTCTTAATTGGAAGGCAGGCTTCTCAAACTTTGCTGCCTGTAGAAAGCTCACAAAACATTATGGACATCTTATAGGACAAAAAGGCTTAAGTCAAACAAGTACAAACTGCACTAGACCACTTGTTTTATATGAGGATGGTGAGTATAAGAAACGTGTAACCAGTGTCTTTGCTGAATGCATTACTGTCAGTTGCTGCGTGATTAATGGCAAGATCAGGACTTGTATTATACTGTACTGCAGAGGTACAGGGGTTCAAGCAAATAATCTCATTCCAAGTTCATAACAAAACAACAAGCAGCGTAACATTAACCTGTCTGCATTTGTTATTTTTTACAGAAAAATTGAAATGAACAAGTAAAATAATTATTGTAACAAATAAAGAATTTATTTTAGAAAGTTTCAGTGGATGAAATGCCTAACAAAAATATTTTAGCTTACATTACAGTCCTCTTTCCACTCCCACAGAAGAAACACTGAATCACTATTACAGCTGTTAAAAAGAGTAAATAAAAATTTATGTTAAATGGTTCACCCAGTTTGGTTGAAAAGAAGAATGTATTAACGGCATAAGGTGTTCCAGGTTCCTGAGCAGTTGTGCAATACTAGTCCTTATTTTGAGTGTGAAACTACAACAATATTAGCATTGGCTTATATTTCCTTCTCACGTACAGGTGCCAAGGAGAGTGCAGGAGGAATAAAGAAGCAATTCCATAAAGCTAGAATATGCCTTGCATTAAAACCATAGTTCTAGCATTAGTCTAATTACTGAGAAACGAGGGGTAGCATAAGCAAGAAGCTAATTTATCAACGATTTCAACTTCAGTTTTAGTACTACCACATAGAGAGACAAGTAAACACATATACGTAATATTAACATATCAGAGATGAAAACTTAAGCACTGATCAGGAAATACTAAAAATTCAGGATATATATGAAAACTTCAGGTAGATTGTGTGATAAGTGAAATATAAATGCCTTTGCATTATGAATGTACATTTATATTTACAAAGATAAACTTATTTGCAGGACATTTAGAGTTAGGACAAACACAGTAAAACAATCAAATTAACAGACTTGCAAAGTTTTATTCCTTAACTTTAATGTTAGAAGAACTTCTTTTTTTTCCCCAAAACCTCTTATACTTTCTTGATATTGCTTTCCAATTGCTATACTTAATCTTCTCATATATAAGGGATTCTCCCTGAGATGAGTTACAAAAAGGCATATTTGAAATTCCTACCTGCAGCTACCTCTGATTTACATTGCCTGGATCTGTAACACTTTTCTTCTGAAGACTCTGCAACTCACTGTATAGGTAAAGTGATTTTTTAATTTTTTCTGAAACTTACTCAGCAATTATGGGAAGTAAGTGAACAACATATTTAAGCCCAGGGATTATTTTCTCTTAATTTATCAGGCATTTTAAAGGATAGAGTTGGGAGAAAGGACATTTTGTAACCACTGAAAACTCACCATCATCCAATCTTCACCTAAATTTACACTTGCATTTATAGAATTCGAATTTATTGCTATCTTTTCAGAATTTAGGAAAAACATAACCTTGCAGACTTGTTACTGTTACAAAGAAAGCTGGAACTTTGCACAATGTGAGCCACAGGCAGAGTTGACTTAGATTCTTAAGGCAATTCCTCAAATACAGAATAAGATCTGACAGATTCTTTTACATGAGTGAAAGGCCCAGAAAGAAAATGTTTGGCAAATGTTTAGTAAGCTACTCATTTAAGGAATACTCAAAGCCTTTCCATTCCACTAGCAGAAGACTGCTGTGACTGTCTCTAGAGGACCCGGTCCCAAATAAACATATCTTATAAATCTCCCTTTTTAACTTTACGTGGTCTTTGTCCAAAGGCTGAGATCAATCTAGAAACTCCAGAATTTATATACATTGATAAAATTTGTCAATGTCCAATTTAGCATGACTAATAACATTTTAACAAAGTTAAACCAGCAGGAAATAAAATCAAGTGTGTCTCATCTGAGTGTGTGTCACTTCCAACATTTGCAAGCCATTTGACCCCAACATGACAAAAAGTAAATCAACCATTATTCAGTAATACAGTTGCCCTTACTGCTAATATATTATTTACTGCACTCATCCCAGCCTTCTCAGGAATCCCATCCTGTTCAATTATTACTATTACAATCCCCTTTCCACAGAGGCAGGGAACTGGCATGTATGCAGAGAAGTAAACAGAAGCCTCTTGTGCTGGTGGATTACAACACTGCCAACCTTGCTTATTGGGCATTCGACCTTGACAGGAGAAGATCTTAGGTCAACCCTTGATCAGACAAAAATCTTAACAATTTAGGGCTTTTAATTCCCCATTTTTCTAAAGCAAGAATGTCATTGCAATTTCTTTCTTCATATACTTCTTCATATATATATTCATGACTTTTACTGCCATGAAATTAGACTGCTGAAGAAGTCTGGCATGTTAGAGATCTCAAAGTGATATTGATCATCTGTATCAGCTCTGTTTGACCTTGGATTGCTAAGACATTGAAGAGGGGCTCTTTCTCCTCTACAAGCTAAGAGGGTTTCTTTCTATCATAGAAGCGCTGGGTTTGCCTGTCCTAACTGGAAAAATATGAATGAACCTAAAGATGCATAAACCTGTAGGTACATAAAATGCATATTTTAGATCTCAACAGAACTATTCTGCTTTCTTGCACAAAACTAAGTATGCTATGGAATTTACAGTGTCTCACAGCCAACTCTAAAACTCGATGAGACTGTGGTCCTAAAGAGTTAAATATGGTTTTAATCAATCTTGATGCATACAAATTTTTCTAGAGTTCTGAGACTCCACAGAAAGAAAAATTAACAGTGAGGGAAACAAAGTAACCTAGTAATTTGCAGAAAAAACCCTAGTGCACTTTAAGAGTTCACCCAGGTCTAGAAAGGAAGCCTTGTATTTAAAACAGATATTCAGATGATGTTCAGTGAGCATCCCAAGTTCATGTCCCACCCTGACCAGTTAGACCTTTTAGCCCAGACCATCTGAATTAGCAGTAAAACAATGTATAGATGTCTAACATGAATCTCGTAATAGTCACACCATGTGTTTTGGAACATGGCAGGTGACATTCCTAATCAGATTACTTTCTTCTTTTATCCTCAAAAAGATACCCAGTTGTAATTTAGTCAAGTATATTGAAAAGCATTTTAATTCACAGCAAGGATTTCATAGTCAGGAGTTTTTCCTGAAGGATATGTGACTAATAGCTCTGGAGACTTAAACAGAATGTTTATTTACAAACATATACAGCATGACCCAGAGCTCCTGGAAGTCACTCTGTCAGTAAAGCTTAAAGTTATTCTAGGGGGACACCAGAGTTTAGTCTCGAGGACAGCTGAGTCATTTGCTTCACAGCTGACAAAGTACCACAATGTACTCTTCTGAAATCTCACAGTTAAGTCAAAATTGTTATGCATAATGAAAGCAGTCACCCAGTTTGAAAAAAGGACATAACATACTAGTTTTAAACTTTTTTATAGAATCACAGGAGAAGTAAACAAAGGTCCTACAGTGACGAAGCCCCAAGCCTTACAATATCCATGGATCTGACAGCGTGATCTCTGTGAGATACTATTGCACTGCTCATACAACCTAAACCACTATGACGTGCTAAAATGCAAGCCCACAAGTAACATCAGTTTGTATTAGTTTGATTCTCCTGATACCTGAGGTTTAGAATCCATCACCTAAATAACCTGTGAAAATACACACAATGTTGTTGTCCAGTGTGTATCTCAACCGTGTCTTTAGCAGAAATTAGATCTCTAAGTGAAAGACTATTACACCTGAAATTCCTGCCTGAAGTCCTAGACTGCAGAAGTTTTCATCCTAAGTCCCCTTAGTATTTAAAGCCTTGCTTATATGCATATGCTTCAGACCTACCCATGCTTAACACCTCTGGACATTCCCTATATCTAAGTGGTGACATGATCTACAAACTATGAGCTCTCTAACTCTGTGTCTTCTGCCACAATAATTTCACAATACATTAGTGCCTTTGTTCAGCTGAATTTAAAAAAACTTACTACAAGATGGCAAACTGGAGAAACCTGACCTCAAGTGTACTTCCTGAACTCAGTTCCACGGTTCAATTCTGTGGAGCAACACTGTCTTTGGTATAGTTGCTTTTTCAACTGGAATAAAAAATTGAAATAATCACAGACAATGAAATGAAAATTACAACTACAGCATCACCTAGTACAGTGCCATGGGGAAGTTTCACTTACATCCATACCTATAGCAGAGATTTAATCTCTTATTTTAAGTGAGTGCTATGAGGAATCTTTTTCAAACTAACAAAATATTTTCAGTTGCAAACACAGACTTCTTGAAATTGTACATAGTAATCAATTAGCCTCTACATGAGTTAAAATTAGGACTTTAATTTTAAGTAAATCTCCCATCTGTATGCCTCAGCCCTCATTATAAAACAAGAAATATCTTTAAAATATTTCAAATAATTCAAAAACATCCCAAATCTTTCAGTATACTACTGCTGAAAAGGACTGCAATTATGTTAAAGTTTTAAAGTTTTTTATAACTAGTTATTATAACTATATAGGTACTTGATCTGAAAGCCAGAGTAAAGGTTTAAGATGGAATAGAAATTTCTGGCTTTTCTTAAAAATGAGCTTTTGAAAGTGAAGCTTAAAACCCATATCTTTATGGATCTTCCATCTACTGTTTATTTTGTGAATATATTTTAAAGGCAATATCTTTAATACCACTACAGCCGAAATGTAGTGGTATGAAATCTTTATTTAGCACTTAAATGGCTGTATTTTCATCTTTTTTTTTGAGGGCCACATTGCATCAAGACATACTGATAATCAGGTAGCATACATGTAACTATCAGAAAACCTGCAACATTAATACAGAATATTTTATATCTTCCTGTGAGAGAAATGGGACACACAAATGTGAAAAGATAAACCTGAAAAAAAATGTAACTGAGATTTCTCATTTTTGAGCTATTATTAAACCCCTAAAAGCTAAATGCATTTTTTCTGAGAAAACAATCTCTCGTCAAAGAACAATTCAGTAGAATCTCAGGTGCTAAACTGTTGAGGAAAGAGGGTTGGTTTCCTATCTGATATTCCTCTGAATCTTTAGAAGGCTCTGGACAGACCCTTGCAGTGATTCACAGGATTGTATAAATTTCAGAAGTCTATGCAAGTCATTTGAATGGGAGGGGAGCAGAAAGAAAAATCAGGTTGCATAAATAGGAGTATCATTTTTTAACTTGTTTTTTGTTCTCACTTTCTTCTGTCCATAAATTTTATTCTGTATTTATACATCTCCAGACATCTGGCAGCACATCCAGAGTAGAAACTTCACATGCACTTGTGAATATTCACATTCCAGACATGCCCACAACACAAGTATGTATCAAGCCTAAGATGCACACACAGAAGAGACTTCTACTTTAAGACTTCCCTAGAACATAAGAACTCTGCACATGATGGGAGTCCTTCAGGTTTATTTGAATTCTTCATCTGAATTCTTTTTACGGGGTTGCCTTCAACTTGACCTTCAAGCATATTTAGGGTGCTGAAAGGACATGCTTAAAGAACTGCATTTAATTGAAAAATCTGTTTAGAAAATAAAAATTAAGTAAATAAAAATATCAATTAAGTGGCTGCTGTTGTAATTACTGCTATAAACTTTCAGTTATATGGAATTACCACATCATACAATAATATATCCTGCTAAAGCTAGAATACGAGTATGAAACAAATAAACCCCAGCATTAAATCTATAGGTGATGCATTGATTCCTTATCTCTCCAACTCCTTTTAAAGGCTGCATTCAATTCTTGTATTCCAGCATTCTCTAAACTCTGTTTTTGCATATGAAACAACAGTGTTTCCAGGGTGACACTTCATCAATATTTTCAGCACTTCACAGCAAATAAGAATTGCAGTCACAAAAAAGATCCTTAAACCTTGGATAGATTTCTTACCCAACCACTGCTCAGCATATCACTACTACCTGTTTAGGACTGTAATTGGCGTACAACGGACAAAAGTTTCACTCTTAAGTTTGCTTATATAAGTGTAACTTGGGAGCAGAATTTTATTATCAAATAACATTCAAAATCCAGAAAGTGCAGACGTAACACTGATGAACAAAATGAAAAATACATGACCACAATAACTGCTATTAGTTATTCAACTTCCACATGAAATCACATTTTTTAGAAAACATCAATATCTGTATTATACATACATACTTCTAAAGTTTTGAGTCTCCCTTACATACAACCAGAGTTTCAAATTTGCTTAGCAGCTAGCAGCTCCCATGGAGAAACAGAGAACTCACAAAAATAGAAAATGTTATGAACTGCAATCTTAATATGAAAATACAGTTAGTTAACTACCAGAATAGTGACAATAAAGGATTTTTGTTTTAAATTACTGTCACGCTGAGTCCTTCTGAATGCTAGTTAAATGATGAAGGTATTTAATTCTTTTTGCAGTGAAATCTTTTCTATAGTCAAAAGGAAGGGAAAAATAATAGACACAGGGAGAAAAATTATGTATAGGGCTAGGAAACAAATATGAACAGCCACCTTTCCTGCTTAGCATAGAAAACAACAAAATTGTGAGCAGACATATTGCGTAGAGCTAAAATAAAGAAGAATGGCAAAAGTGGTGGTGAGGTGCCAAGGCAGGTTAGCAGTGTTTCAGACCCTCCTCCATGATTTACATGTACTGAGGCTCTGTACGTACATTTTTTAAATTACAGTAATTAACTTTTTGATACTCTGAACAGGAGGGAAGGCTGGGGAAGCACACAGACAAAGAGAGATTAAGCTGAGAATGTAATAAACTGAACTAATCACTTGGAACCTGCTCATCTTTAATCCGCTTTGGTCTTCCCTCTCGGGAAGGGAAAATACCACGAGTCATACTGGAGGTCTCAGTCATCCATAGCTCTCTCTGCTTCCTCATCTTACTCTCTTTTCAATTTACAGTCTTCCATGCCCTACATCAAGTACTTCTCAGAATAACACTGTAGACTCGGTAAATGAGATGTCTGCAAGTATGGTTGACATCTTAATTTCCTGCAACTTTTCTGAGAAAACACAGAGTTAAATAACTATTTAATGGCTTATCCATTTTATGAGAATAAATCAAAAGCTATTTATTTTCTGGAAATTTCTTTCAAATTTTTAGGTTTAAGAAAAAGATTCCAATTCAGAAAAAAAAAATAATGTAACAGCTTTTAAAAATTATGCCAAATTAAACCTTGGCAATACTTGTTACTTTTCTCTAAACTCTGAAGTGCTGAATTAAAAATACATCTAAGGCAGTTCAACCAGTTAACTTTTTGCACAAATTACATACTCTTCACTCAAACAAGCATAAATGTTGAACATGTTCTCCCTGCTACAACCCAGAGCGACACTGTTCCACTTCTTTTTGCTATTTTGTTTGAGGACACAGGAAGATCTGTCGGAAAGGGACGTTTTGCATTGCTTAAGACTCTGGGCAGAGTCCTCACTTCACACTTCACAAATTGCAATAATAATAATGTCTAGTAATCGTAATGGTAATGTGATAGGTAGTATCTCGAGCTGCATTCAGAGGAGCATTGCCAGCAGGTCGAGGGAGTTGATCCTTCCCCTCTGCTCAGTACTGGTGGCCATACATGGAGTGCTGTGTTTGGTTCTGGGTTCCCCAGTACAGGAGACTGTGGCTGAGCAGCCACATTATCAGGATGCCGTCAGCAGCTCTGCCAGGCCGGCTGCTTGGGAGGGCGCGTGGGCCTGGATGCAGAAAGCCCAGGGTAAAACACACAAAGCAGTCGAGAACGCAGCTTCCACTCGAGGGGCTTCCCCCAGGCCGGTGGGAGACGCGCCAGCAGAGATAAAGGCGAAGAGGAGCGATCTGCTGCTTAGACTCCAGAAAGCCCAATCCTCCGAAGGCGCAGGAGCAGTGAGATGAGTACCGGGAAGTTACAGGCGTTTTTATAGTGGGACATAGGGAGGCAGGGTGAGGGGTACAATCCAATAGAGAAAGGGAACATGGGAGGGATCAACAGGGAAACAGCCAGTGAGGATGGAACAGGGGAGGGATTACAGACACCCAATGGGGAGCTGAGGGCAGGGCTGCAGGGAGGCTGTGGGAACTCGCAATTCACGATGCTACAGGAGACACTGTTCAACAAAGGGCTACAAAAATGATTAAAAGACTGGAGCATCTCACCTATCTGAAAAGGTGGAGAGAACTTGGACATTTTGGTTTTAGAGAAGAGTAGGCTCAAGAAGGGCATTCATGAATATATATCAATAATTGAAAGGAGGCTGCAGAGAAGATGGAGCCAGGCTTATAGCAGTGGTGCCCAGTGACAGTACTAGAGGCAATGGGCACCAAGTGAGACACAGGATGTTCCCTATGAACATCAGGAAACAGTTTTTTACTGTGTGGGACTGCCACAGGTTGCTAAGAGAGGTTGTGGAATCTCCATCCTTGAAGATACGTAAAAGGCATCTGGACATTGTCCTTGGCAACCTGCTCAGAGTGGCCTTCCTTGAGCAAGAGGTTGGGCAATACGACCTCTAGAGGACCCTTCCAACCTCAACCATTCTCTGATTCTGTGGAATGTCTGTATGGACTGGCAGATAAGCAGGACATGTGTGTAATTCACAGCTCCATCCCACAGCATTCCATATCTGAATGAATGTGCCTCAGACATTCCTAGTCACTAATGATAGTTTTCCCAGTTTCCTTGTCTATTTGCTATTCCTCTCAATGCTAATATCTTCTGTTTTACTTTCCCATTTCTTTCACCTTCTCAGAACAATGCAATACAGAAGTAGCTGAAATGCCAACAGACTGTACAGTTTATCTGTGTGAGTGCAGTCTAGACTCAATTTCCAATCTCTGGATTGTGTCTTTCCATTCCTAGATTCTCTAAATAGTTTTACTGTACAGTGGTCAGAGTACTATGTTCACTGTGTCTCATATACAAACGTTATTACTTCTGCACTCCTATTTCTTCTCCCCTCAATCCTTTTCCCATTTTTACAGACCAGTTGAAAAGAAGATGCAGAGGACAAACTTTTTGTAAAGTACTATCTGACTTAACTGTATTTTTCTCCTGTCTACCAAAAGAGGAATGACTGCCTCCTCCCCTTGCTAAGACTAAGAGCTACAGTAATAGAATTTTACAAAATATTATTCCAAATTTCTTGAGAATTCACAAGTAGTCTAACAATTTTAAGCAGATGTTTTAGTTATGAATTCCCAACAAAGAAAATGACTTAATATTTAGGTTATCTTTGGTGTTTTGTAGTTATATAATTACATGGCAGAAAATAGTTATTACTTATATAAACTCTTTCCCTGAAGAAAACTACTTATTATATGGCATCATAAATTTTAAGATTTACATCCCCTAATCTGATACCAAAACAAGTAATAAAGATCCATGATTACCATTGCACTGGCCCTGTTTTGCACTACTTTGCTTTTACAGAAAGTTAAAACATTGAACTCTCAAAGGATAAAAACCAAAGCCTCACTGGCCAGGAACATGAAGTCCATTAAAAGATCTAACTCCAGACAAATACAAGAAGGATTACCCTCTCCCTGAATAAATTTTGTTCTCTTGCCTTCCATTCCCTCTGCCTTCTCTTGAGTTGGGTGACCGGCAAAACATACTAAGGATCTTAAAACCACAGACTATTCCAATTACTGCCTTCAGACAGGGATTTTCAGATGTTCAGAAGCTAAAAACTACACTGGAAGCTCTAAGGAATCAGAAAGAGACAGGGATGCATATGTGTGTATTACAGAAGAACTGAATCTGAATCTGAAGAATCTTAAGAACTCTAAGAATAGAAAGAACACAGATCAACCAGCAACTTCTAGATTGAATCTGCGGCATGAATAGCTGGAAAAACAAAACTGTTTTTTTTTTCATACATGCTGCTAAACTACATTGGAAGTCATTGATAATCAGTAAACAAAATCCCTTTAGAGCAAAGTAGTTTTCAAAGAACAACAGTTTCTGTCCATGAGCAAAGTCTTCTTTCCCATAATTTCTCTGAAGACTTCCAGATGTGGAAGTCTTGTTTTTCTCTCTGACATCCTTATAAATTTAGAAAAAAACTTCCCAGTTTTCTTATGGCCTCCCATTCTTCCTTTTGAACAGTATCATCTAACTTTATCCTTATTTCAGCATTTTAATTTTAGAATGTCCCCCATTTAAAAGAAAATGACACCAAGTATCTCATATTACATACTGCCTTTCTCCAAAGGTAATAAAAAAAAGAAATGTGTGAATTCTACCCAACATAATAAGCTCCTGAATGGTGATACCACAGGGACCCTATAAAAAGTGCTAAATGAACTCTCAGAATTAGATATGGCAAATACAGAGAAAAAATTATGTAACCAATATCACCTATTTCTTGTATACTTCTACAGCTTCATCCTTCACTGGGCATATTCTCACAAAAATGTCATGTGAAGAGCCTATCAGAATTTAAGTATTTTACATAGCTCCTGTTATCAGAAAGGGGAATCCTATGGACATGTTTTAAATCCATCACCAGATAGCAGTAAACTTCACAAAGAGGCCAAATGAAAAAAATATTGATTGGAAGTTCTTTATCAAGATTAAGTTAATACAAGTATTAAGTAGCAATCGTAAATGGAAAGTTTCAAAGCTACTATATTTTTCAATCAGTTCTGTATGTTTTGAGCTCTGCTCTCTTACCACCAGATGTTGTATTTCTATATTCTATAATTAAGTAACACAGGAAAACACTATCTTCTGCTCTGAGTTTCTTAAAGATTACTTACTAAATCAAAATTGTTCAGTCATCACCATCAGGCCACAAAACTCAAAGGCAAGCTATATAAGCAAAGTGACCAGCAGACAGTGCAAAGTAGTTTCTGAAAAACATCAGTAAAAAAGCTATAGAAAAACCGGTCACTTGTTGCTTTTCACTCAAAAGTTACCAGACGCTATCTTAAGAATAAAATACCAACCAACATTTAAATACAGAAATGCAAAGATTATTTATTCAGTCATTTAAAAATATAATCAGCATGTATCACCCAGCAAAGTAATAAAACCACACTTGGGCTTCTAAAGATTCTTTTTCTTCACATGTACAGTGCACTACTAAATAATACAGGATTTGAGGTTTTGATGCAATAAAAGATATAGTCCATTTTTTTCAATCTATAGACAAGATATAGGAGCCTTTACTTGTTACAGAAATTGTATTTTTTCTTCACTGGTACCACACATCAATTATGATCCCTGACTAGCATAGCAATTTTTCTGCAAACTTAAAGCTGGAAACTGTGAAAAAAGAAGATATCAAAACCTCACAGAACCTATACAGAGAGTTAATATTTTGCACACAAAAAATATTTTGAGTGATTTGGCCTGACATCATTAAAACACATTTTTTTTATGCAGAACCCTATAAATACTTTCTTCCAAAAACCCACATCAACACACTTGATCAAATTGTAACTGTGCAGTGTTATTAGTTTCACATGTATCTTGATTCCAGGTACTGGGTGTTGAAAGATTTATTTATGTTGAGTTGTACCCTAAGGTAATTCAGTTTTCAAAAATTAGGATTCTACAATAATAACCATCTGAAAGACAGCAGCCTGACAATCAGCCTCAGGTAAGAAGAATTATTTGGATCCCACAGACAGTAAAGTAGGTCCTTAGAAGTGACAATTTCCTTTTTATTTTTCCCTCTTTTATTTTGTTTTTGTTATTAGACCCTCAACTCACAAATGCTCAACTGTCACAAATGATCAGTGTTACTGAACCACCGACATTAATCTGTTGTTTGAAATGTATAAAGAAAGACAAATACAGGAGACATTGTAAAATGTCTTCCTCAAGTAGAACCAGATATTGAAATGATAAATAACATAACCTATGAGCACTAGTTATAATGTTCTTGGGCAAAAAAGATTTCTAAATACCAAAGACTGTTGCTTCATTGTCAGATGGTCCATAAATAAACCATGGTCAATTCATGACATTGGACCTTTTCTTCTTGCTATGCTACTGTAAGTAAGTGTGTTCCCCTTGCCTGTCTGAATTCTACATGCCTATTTCCAGAAATGCCGCAGCATGTAAGTAACACTGTCATGTCCGTTTTGTCAACTACATGCTGATTATCCTTTTCTATCTGCAGTTTGGGAACATTATCAAGGTCAGAAGCAATAGCTCAGAAAACTGATCCTGAAGCTCTTGTGTCTGATAATTTCTGTAAGGAATATTCATAAATAAACTTCGCAATGCAATTGGTGAAAGATCTACCTTTCTTATATACTGTGGAAAAAAAAATTGTGCCAGTAACTTGTCAAGTATCTAGTCAATGTGTTCATTGCATGCAATCACGTCTTATTCCAAAATGACACAAATCTAATTTACTGTTATATATAACTTCCACGTGTGTTTGGGCAAATGCCCACCTCCTTCAACTCTCCTGACCTCCACTTTTTTTTCTTTTCTTTTTTTTTTTCTTTTTTGACAAATTGGTTATGAGGCATTTACAACTGATGCACATATCGTGAAATTATTTCTGCAGAGTTTCCTCCGTGACCTGCCCGTGGGACATGACATGCTCTGAGATGCATCGCTCTATCAAACTGAATCTTTCCAGGACAATGCAAATTATGACAAATTCCATCATCCCGCATTATGCGCTTCATGCTAATCTTCCTAATTCGAGAAAATCAGAAGGGCTTGCTGTTCTGCTGAAGGGCACGTTGTCTGAATGAATGATGGTGAAAGAACATCCACAATCCCCTTCATCATCTAATCCCAGCTGTGGCCACCTCTGTCCTAAAACCACTGAACTTTCTATGTCATTCTTGCATCAGAATTAACTCAGGATCAGTCTTTCAACAAAGTATAGGGAATAAGAATGATTTTTGGTTTTGGACTTCAATGGCTTTTTCTTTAGAAAAGCATTTTTATCAAAAGTTTCATCATAGACTCTTCCTATTTCTTCTAGTCTGCCAGACTTTCACAGTAGGAGTGCAATCTCCAAAGAAAGTTAAACTGCCTCTCTGAGTGGATTTTGAAACAATTTCAGTTACAGATTTCAGGCAATCTCCGGTCCTGAGCACTTTTCTTTTTGGGACCTTGTGCTGCTGACTCAAAGCAAACCATCAACCTGCAGCACATTCTTCAGTAAGTCCCCAAGACAGAAAACTGCTGCATCTCTGAATCATTCTTCAGTGGCTCAGAAGGTGGCAGTATTACCACGTGAAAGAAATTTGCCTTCTCCTAGTATTCCATATCCACATTGCTGAAATAAACATGTTTAATTCCCAAAGAAGCATATATTTTATCCTGTGGCATAATTTACTTATAACATTAAAACTCAAACATGGAGCAATTTGTAGCAATAACTATGATTATGCTGTTAGTGGCCCAAATGTCACTGTCTAGATTAGGCTAAATGATACCTAGCACCAAAGAGCTTCTGTGATTTATTTTTTATTATCACTGGTAGAACTTGCATGCTTAAAAAGCTCCCCATTCAAATTATTCAGTCTTCTTGATGACTGAGAAAACCATAGGAAATCTTGTAAAAAATTATAAAAGTCTTAAATCATAACCATGCTTAAAACATATAAATTTTTTGGGCAGGCAGATATGTTACTACAGATTTAAAAATAAAACTTCACAGTAAAAACACATTGCATACTGCAGAAGTAGAATTAAAATCTATACATTTTTGACAATCTGCGAGACTGAAAATTAAAAGAGTTTAGAATCAGGAAAAGCAATGTATTGCTTTATAAAATAAAATGTATGTTTGAAAACATGCTCAGAAATATTAATAAATACATTTATGAAACTGTTTCATGGAAAATAAAAGAGCATTAAGATTTTTAAATAGTTTTTGCCTTAATTTTCCTTACTTTAACATCTCAGCTAATGGGATCCTTTTCTGACCTATTTCTATAGTCAGAACATTTAAATCAACAGGAACTCTGTCAATATTATGGATAATATTTCTTCTATACTATTACTTCAAATAAAACCAGAATTTTTTATTTATTAAAAATGTAGTGTAAGCTATACATTCCAGTTCAACAAGCTTATCAGAAGGAATAAACAAACACTCAGTAACCAAAATGCAGGCAAGTTTTGTTTTACATTTACAGTCTCTGCTTTAATGGAATCTTGCATAATTGGCCTGATGCTATACTGAGCCTTCTTACATGCCTAATAAGTACATAGCACAGATCCACATTAAAGTATTACTAAGAAGAGACAGGAAGATCTTTAGCTTTATACTTCATTCCCAGTGAGACCCAAACCCTCAGAGGTAAACGACTATGTGAGCATCATTTCAGAAAAAGGCACCGGGCACACCCTGTGCATGCTGTGGCTTGTTGACATGAACCAGGGCAGGCAGACACCAATAATACATGAAGTGCGGTTCAGAGGCAATTAGGATCAGTTGTCAAGGCCAGGCCATTAATGAAAGAACATGTCAGAGGAGCTGGAGACTTCAATGGTTGAGGGCAAGAAGGCGATTTAGTGTGACAGATCGAGTCCTTCCAATGTCCTCAGTGGTACATGCTAATACCAGCCTTAACAACCTTTTGTGGCAGTGTATAATGCGACTAACATGGACTTTGATTCAGCAAAATGACTGCTGCCACTGTTAGTCTGTCTCATTCCAACAACAGTAAAAGCACTGCTACAAATAATTACCCACTTCCTTCTCCCCCCTTGTCCATTTAATGCAGCAGTCCTTTATGCATGCCATACTGTTTCTCACTAGAAGGTCACAACGTTTATCATGCTGCTTTCTTTTCTTTCTGTCATGCCCTTTCTATTTGTTAATATAATCTGAAATTATCCTGTAAAACAGTTGTGTTCAAGTAAAAGGAAATTAACTATAAATGCAACATTACCTCATGTGACTAATAAATACAAAAAGAGAAAACCAAACTGGTCTAAAGGATTCACTAACTGTTCTGTCAATTATGCAAGGAATATGCCGCAACATGAGATAAATATTCATCTTACTTATAACATCATCTACTGGATTAAATATATATGGCAACTTTAATGACCATGCAAAGGAAATCCTGAAGCTTTATACATAATTTGGCACTTGGTTGTTTTTCCTGTTGTTACTGTCAGCACTACTAATTTTAATAAAAACAGACCTTAAATTCCTAACACTCAATTACAGGATGAAAGGAAGCATAAATTTAGAAAAAAGAACCTGAAACAGCAGTTGTACTGTGGCCACAATACTAAATTTGGGGACATCACTGAAACAAGACAATGCTGTGTTTTCTTTATAGAAGACGTGATCTGTTTCTCAAACAAGAGTTTTCAAATAAGTTAAGACTTCACAAACCATTTTCTTAACGACATTACCCAATTTCTTAAAGTATGTTCCTGCTATTCAGTACCTCTTTCAAGATCAGTTTCTTTCTAAAGCTTCAACATTCTGTCCACATAAGAATATGCTATACCATGCATTTAGGTGAGAGAAATCTGACTTCAGAAATGGCAGGATTAAAAAAAGGTTAGTCATATTCACCAGAATTCCCCAAATATTTCAAGGGGGAATTCATTGATTTGTCAAAGTAAACACTGTCCTATCAAAAATAAAAATGAGTTCTTGAGCCCTATTTTATTCACCTTACATCAGATGATGTGGTTCTCCCCTATCACTTCTGTCATTTGGCTATGCCTGAACTGACCTTTCTAGAGGCAATACTTACCCGTGAGTGACAGGAGAAACTATCTCCAGCAGGATGAATTTCCTTCTCTCTCTTCATTTCTCTACACTTTGCCTACTTGCTGTCTGACTCATTTTAGTTTCTCCTTTTTTTTTTTTCTCCATTTCTTTTTTTGTTTATGATTCTACAGCTAACCTCTTCCTAACCGACCTTTGCCAACATTCCCTTTTCAACCCATAAACCTTTTTTAACCTTTTCAGTATCTACTTATTTGATGTATTTTACAATTTTTTTCTGTACAACCTTCTCTCTCTTAATTTTATTCTTTGCTCTTTTCCATTTCATTCTCTCCTTCGCTTTTGCACCTTTGCCAGCTCCTCTTCCAACCAAAGTTAAGAGAAAAATCACACTGACTACAATATGAGTATGCTCCAATGCAAGTATTTAGCCCTAGATATACTACCAACATCAGTGTATCCAGCACAAGTGGCAATTGTTGGCATTTACATGATTAGTAGTACTGGTACTTCTTTGATGGAATAATGTATAAATGATGGGACTGCACGGTACTACAATTACAGGTCCATGGTGCACTATGAGGAACATGAAGCAGAAATATAATGGAGACAGTGGTGATCTCACATATTTTATCTACATATATTGATTATTTTGGATTGTGGTACGTATGCACAAATGAAAGTAACTCTTGGCATATATACTAGGAATAAACATTAAATTAAAAGTTATGCATGTGGGTAACCCAGTTCAACTTTTAGATTTGGATTCAGATTGACATTAAAATTCTATCTTAAAAATCATGATGTCTCTACAGATATGCTAGTGATTATCCTACCCTTCTTTAGTAAGAGATTTGACATTTCAAAAAAAAAAAGATAGAGAGTATTATCAGAGCAACATTTAAAAAAAAAAATCCTTACAGTATATTGCAGTATTTCATAAAGTAGAATCAAGAGATCAGGACTGGCATGTAAAGAATATTATAATTGTTCTGTACCTCTTTTTATTTCCTTTTCTTTCATGTAAGTATAATGACCTTTTATCAAAATTATTTGTAAACAATTGCTTCAAGATTATTATTCTCTTTTGCAAATATTTATGAAATATTTCCTGCACAATTAAACACTGTTTTTGATTTAGTATCTCAAGTTTTATCGATATGTTACTGGATGGCTTGGAAATAATTATCATAAACACNACACACATCGAACGCAGCAGAGCCATCGATCTGGGATGTGGGGGGAAACAGAAAGGGAAGTTTGCATTTCATACCCAGACAGGGCCTAGAAGCCAAATCTAAAGCACAGGCACCTGGTAGGAGTTTGCAGCAGCGTTCTGGAAGGATTAGGATTGGAGGGAATTAATTGGGGGGGTGGGTGAAGGAAGGAAGGAAGGAAGGAAGGAAGGAAGTAAATACAGCACAGCAGTACAAAGAGTGCCCTAACCTTTCTTCCAAACATAAGTGCAAAAAGTCACAGCGAAAGAAATATAAAAAAAATTTAGAAATAAAATAACTTTGCTGCCTAATACAAACAAGTCATACTTCTCATCCCCAAGGACCACAAAATAACTCAGAAACAGTTTTTAGGATATTTAGGGGAAAATTAATCCAACACTGACATAAAGCTCTAACTGCAAAGAGATGGAACAGGTCACAAACAGTGTATACTAAAAAAAAAACTTACCTAGGAGACAGTGGATATGGAACTTTCTCTAAATATATATATCTAATTATAAAACACAAACTTGATCAGAACTTTGGAGCTAAAGCTCTTATTTTTAACTCTGTCTGGACTGTAACTGCAAAGTACAAAACCCCTCAACTTTAGCTCAGTGTGCTTACTGAAAAAGTGTTTCAAGAAGCAATGCATGACAATATATAACATGCTTTCAGAAATTAATAGAAATGCCAGAATCTGTACAAATAAGCCACCACAAATTCAGAATATAAACACAATTATAATTTGGAGGTACAACGGAAGACAAATAACCAGAAAATAATTTCAAACAAGTAATAACCATGGAGGAAAAACATATAAACCTTTGAAAAGATGTTGGTTGGCCTTGAAAACAAACAAAAAAAGAAAGGGATGTCAAAAATTGTTTTGTGGTGCAGAGATATCAAATCCTNATTGCAGTATTTCATAAAGTAGAATCAAGAGATCAGGACTGGCATGTAAAGAATATTATAATTGTTCTGTACCTCTTTTTATTTCCTTTTCTTTCATGTAAGTATAATGACCTTTTATCAAAATTATTTGTAAACAATTGCTTCAAGATTATTATTCTCTTTTGCAAATATTTATGAAATATTTCCTGCACAATTAAACACTGTTTTTGATTTAGTATCTCAAGTTTTATCGATATGTTACTGGATGGCTTGGAAATAATTATCATAAACACAGGAATGACAGACACAAATATTTAATATCATGATATTGTGAAATTTTACAGGATTTATAGATGCACTATGTAAGACATTCTTTTGAGGAATTATAACAAATCTTTTCACAGAAATTAATTAGGCTTTAAAGTAAGTACATAGGAGCATTCTTAAAGCAATTTGAAAAACTGAACACAAATAAAACTACAATATGTACATATTAGAAACTGCAATACTTAATAATCAAGATGTTTACCTAAACTGGAACTATTTTCAATATCCATTCATATATGTACACATACTACTTTTTGCTACTAATCCATTTCAAATGCCTGGGAAGATCAAAATGCATTCCAATGTAACAGATGCCTTACAATACAGACCTTTTGACTTTAAGGAAAATAGCTTACTTCTAACGTAAGATCTCTCTCTCAAATTACTCGAGTGAGGGAATAAAATGGATGGATGGATGGANTCACAGCGAAAGAAATATAAAAAAAATTTAGAAATAAAATAACTTTGCTGCCTAATACAAACAAGTCATACTTCTCATCCCCAAGGACCACAAAATAACTCAGAAACAGTTTTTAGGATATTTAGGGGAAAATTAATCCAACACTGACATAAAGCTCTAACTGCAAAGAGATGGAACAGGTCACAAACAGTGTATACTAAAAAAAAAACTTACCTAGGAGACAGTGGATATGGAACTTTCTCTAAATATATATATCTAATTATAAAACACAAACTTGATCAGAACTTTGGAGCTAAAGCTCTTATTTTTAACTCTGTCTGGACTGTAACTGCAAAGTACAAAACCCCTCAACTTTAGCTCAGTGTGCTTACTGAAAAAGTGTTTCAAGAAGCAATGCATGACAATATATAACATGCTTTCAGAAATTAATAGAAATGCCAGAATCTGTACAAATAAGCCACCACAAATTCAGAATATAAACACAATTATAATTTGGAGGTACAACGGAAGACAAATAACCAGAAAATAATTTCAAACAAGTAATAACCATGGAGGAAAAACATATAAACCTTTGAAAAGATGTTGGTTGGCCTTGAAAACAAACAAAAAAAGAAAGGGATGTCAAAAATTGTTTTGTGGTGCAGAGATATCAAATCCTGAACTCTTTAAGCCTAAAACAAGTGAGAATCTGGGCATAGGCATGCAAGTTTGGCTTTTCCATTTAAGCTGCCCTAAAATGCAACAGTCAGGTTGACTAAGAGATTTTTCCTTTTGAAAATGTTGTCCCGTCTCATTACAAAGAGCTACTAAGAGAATGTTCTGAAACAGAATTCTCTCACAGGATTTCAAGGTTGGCTTTTTTTGTTAGGTTGAGAGAGTTTGTGGTGAGAAACAATACAACTGAACTCAGGGATAAAATGTGTTCAATCCCTGAAACGTTACCGAGAGCTGAGCTGAAAACAGTGCCTCTCCAACAACAGAGAGCATATGATAATGCTGGCTTAAAAGAATGATGTTTTCCAAGTCTTTATGACAATAAAAGGAAGCTTAGTCAACAGAAATAGAAGGATGAAAATTATTTGTGATCCCTTGGATTCAAAAAGAAAGGGTGGGTAAATGGGAAAGCAGCTAAAAGTCTACCTTAAAGGGTAGATGATTTCATCAAGATCCATGGAAAAAAAACCCCACTTTCAAGACAACCACCCTGTTTGCTTGCACTGCCTGAGGGAGATAGATCCCATGTGGTTTATTTGCACTGAAGAAGTTCAAGAAGGGGAAGAGTCTGAAGAGCACAGTGCTTCAATTCCCCAACTCAACAGACTATGGTTTCAGCAGAAAAAATAACAGCTAAAAGCAATGAGGTTTCACATTTAAAATAGATGACAGAATACAGACCAAAACCCGGTTGGAAAAAAAAAAAGTTTGACAGATATTTGAGGTGCAATGGTATTTCAGTGTGTAATGATATGGAAGGCACCGATTTACCACAATCACTTCACCCTGAATTTACTTTCAGTACTACAATAAACATAAAGCTATGCTTATCTGGGGATGTTGGTGTCTCAGTAAAAGAGAATTTCTCCAGAGAAGTAAAGGTACAGAAATTACTAAATTGATGTCTTGAATCATCTAGTAAGTTTTGAATACCTCCTCATATAACCATAAAACTGGATTACAGCAGAAAGTATCTATTACAAACAAACAAGCATATGGATACCGTAAGAAACGAGTGAGGAGGAAAGACAGGCTGGTCCATGTGAGTGTCCCAGTCGGTACACAGCAATACAAGGCATCCTTACAAGTGGAATTTGGGTAAACCTAAGTCAGCAGAAATACCAGCTACACAAAGAACCAAGACATTGTTTCTGCATATGTTAATGAATGTCTAGGGATGAATTATCTAGGGCATGGCATGGCTCACAAACAGTTAACCTAGTGAAAATTCAAAGGGAAGAAACATGAGCACTTCAAACCTGTCACAATAATCACATAACTGAACCTCTAGAGAAAGAGACAATGTTTCAGTTACTGAGCTCAACCCTCAGGCTCTCATGCATCAAATTCACAAACGAAAACAAACTGGGATGGGGGATGGAAAGAATTGTGGTGCCAAAATGCCAAGATAATGTAGTGGACTCAAATAAATTTGCCAATAGTGAATACATAATCTTAAAAAAGATGTCTGAACTCCATATAGGACTATTCCCATAAAACATAGTGAAGCAGAACATGAAAAAGTATGAATAATGGGCATGTTGACAGGAGATAATGCGGGTGACTGGTCTGAAAAAATGCAACAGCTTTTGAAGCTAAATACAAGGTGAGTAGACCTACCAGCGTATCAACTGTACTATCTTTATAGGAATAATGAAAACTATGGAGGAGAGGACATTTTAGGAGAGGAGGGAAAGGGGGAAAAAGAGAAGATACTACTTAGAAGAGACACCGAAACAGGTAGATTGTAGCCTCTAAAGCATATAGAAGTTAAGAAAGATTATAGTGTCAACAACAGCATGTTTTTAGTAGAATTACTTTTTCAAAATTAGCATAGAATTACAAATTTGAGTCCTTATTTTCACCTTCTGAAGATATTTTTGTGAGTTTCCCTTAAGAATCAATACAGAGGGATTACAGAATGATTGTTTTATTAGAAATGTTTACCTGGGTAATTTTTTGTTCTCTAAAAACTTCCTGCACCATTCAATCTGGAGCATACTGACGGCTCAGTTTCACTTGCAAAGTTACCATGAAAACGTCTGCAATATATTACAATCCTGGAAGGGCTGGTATAGAATACAAAGACATTTAATAGGTCTGTTGTAGGGATTACTTTAGAGATGCCTTGGCAAGTTTTTCATTCCATGCTCAGGCACACTCTTGATCCATTAAGCATATTTGGTGTTGCACACCATTTGCTTCTATTGACAAGCAAGGCTAGAGGTCTGTTTGAACACCAGGGTGGATGGTTCTGAGAAGATTTTTCTAGAAAGATTTTTTTCCAAAGTAGAATCTTTTTTCTGTTACAGGCTATAAATGTGTAATAATGGTCTAAAAATTCCATAGATGAATGGTGACAACAAATGATTTACTTCCTAATACTGTATTTGTGTGGCTCTTTTCACAGGAGAGGTTCTATTGATTAAAAACTCCTTTTAGATGACTGAGACCAGCATGTCACGTGTTCTGCTTAGAACAAATGTTTTATATAAGGGTGTAATTGTATATTGCATCTTTTAACAGTTTGGCACAGATCTGTATTTTATGGAAATAGGTGGACTCATGGTTTTTCTATACATATTGAAGTTTTTACGTAATAACAGGTAACTGATGATAACATCTAGTGAAGTAATATTTATGTAGAAAAATTCCAAAGATGGCTTGGCAGAGAGTTGATAATTACTGAATTTGTGGTGGAAATCAATAAAGGAATCTAAGTTTCCAGTCAAGATCAATTTTGCATCTGTGTATGTCAGATATGCCATGATATCACATGGTATAATTATTTAGAAACTCTTTTTCAAGGCAGCCAATTAAAAGGCTGGTTACTTGCGGGGCTATATTCATGTTTATTGTTCTATAAAATGTGGTTAGGTTGAGAATAGTGACAACATAGTTGTTCTAATGGGAAAATAGAGATATGTATTTCAATTTTTCTAAATTTTGGTCCTTTTCTTTTAAAGCTTCAAGCACATCCCATCATGAGGTGGCATATGGGCATACAGACTACTGTAGTGCTTCTACAGAGGCACTGCAGCATACTATGAGGCTGTTCGTCAATTCTGCTATGGAATCTGCAGAGAAAGTCTCTTGTTCTCTGTGGAAAACTTCTTTTTACATTAGTGCCACACTCAGTTATACAGTCCTCATGGTTTATGATCACAACTGTGTCTCTTGCTGTTTCTGGCTTAACCACTACTTGGACATTGAATCT
This sequence comes from Edolisoma coerulescens, assembly GCA_013397115.1. NCBI lineage: Eukaryota > Metazoa > Chordata > Aves > Passeriformes > Campephagidae > Edolisoma > Edolisoma coerulescens. Next base: position 1,114,234 of record VWZW01000415.1, read on the forward strand.
AAAGCACTTCTCTCAGTGACAGTTTTTGATTGCGGCATTTATTGCTGGTTATTACAAAGCCAAATCTAAGACAGTCAGTGTAACAGTTGAAGGTGTAATTTGGTCTATTATAACATTTTTAAACCTAAGCTTTTATGATACTGGTCATCTCCTGGCACTTGTCATATGAAACAATAGCACTGGAAACAGCTTAAAAATATCTTTTTTTAAAGAAAGTAATAAAAAAATGCTCTCGTTCCCTTCCTAACAATAATTATTCCTGTGTTTCTTAGGTCAGAAACACTTGCCTCTGCCAAGGACAGAACTGATTACCTTGTTTAGGCTGCTACGCTTGTAGAATAAGATAACCAACCGAGAATGTGAATAAGACATTCAGTGTAGAATAAGACATCTCAAATAAAACGGGGATTAACTATTGCTATGGCTATTTTTTTAAACAGTTGCTTCCCTTTTTATTCTTTTTACCTTAAAATAAAATTTTTAACTGATTTTGGCATCAGCTCCTCTTAAAGAAACTAAGAAATAAATCTTCTGATTGGAGCAGAAGTACAGTACATCCAAGACAGTGGATGAACTCCCTTGTAACAATGGGATCGGCAAGCAGAGAGCAGTGAGGTTTACAGGTTTAAATTATGATGCCCACTTTTTGGGACATCATGAAAGAAAAGTGTCTGTCATTTATTTGTCCAAAGTTTATAAGAGTGTTCAAAATACACTAAGAGTCATAGTTACTACTACACTGTTGATGCTACATTAAAAGTTTTTCATTTGGGTAGAATGTACCAGAATGAGCATGTCACCAAGGTTAGTGTATCACTAGGAAAATCATACCACTGACATCGTATGTGCCTGAAGAGATTTATCTGGACTTCAAACACTATGCTGAATATTTTCTTGGCTTAATATGACTTAGAAAACTATGAACCCTTTGATTACAGAAATAACTGGAAAGAGGGTCTCCCTTTTCACACTAAGCTATTTTCAAAACCACGAAGCATTCCTTTGGATGTGATAGGGGCTAGATGAAAAAAAAGGATAAGTAGGAACATACGCATTTTTATTTAAATAAAACTCTTCAGATCCCAAGGGACTGTGCCTCGAAAAATCAAGGCAATGGTTAGAAGAACTGGAAATATGACTGCCAGCACACTCTCAGTCATGCATTGCACATGTTCAGTTGCTTGGAAGGTAGGATATTCACCTCTAACCAAGGGAACAAACAGTTACCTCAAATGGGCTGCTCATAGTAATCAAGCAACATATGATTCA